>QRFJ01003071.1:0-32534 GCA_006176705.1 Cocos nucifera
AAAAAAAGAGAGAGATACCTTTAAACACATCATTCGCTATCAAAGATTGGTGGTATTTGTCTCCCCAATTTGACAAGAAGGGGTTGCTCAAGGGCATCCCTTTTTCATTCATAACTGGAAGAAAAAATTTTTCTTTATATCGTGCCCTTCTTTAGAGTTAGGATTTCCTCCTTGGAGGCAGCTAAGAGATTCAGTCTGTCAAGCTCCAGGGTTAGAAAGAGAAAATCTTGACTTGGTTAGCAAAATAAGAAACTATCGAGATCCTCCATTATCCAAACTACTAGAGAATCAAACCTTATTTAACCTCAACTTAAGCCCCCTCGATCCAATAGGTATATTTTCACATCTTATTAGTTATGCTTTGTCCTCTCTTCTAACTTTGGTTTTCTTGCCACTATAAAGATGACTCTAGAAGAACTGGATCGATTAACTAAAGGGGTCAGAGCCCTCAAGAGAAAAAGTGGTTCTTCTGGAGAACCGTCGAAAGCGAGTGAGATTCGAGGGTCCAAGCTCGGCCATGCTGACCCAGGCCATCCCTGCTACAGAGATTGCTGCAACTGCATCGAGGTCGACCTTGTGTAATGAAGCTACCACATCTATGCCTCCTGAAAAGGAAAGAGTGGTGGAGAAGAAAAAGAAAGCCACTATTAGAAAAGTCAAGAGGAGCGTTAGAGGGTCTGACGGCAATAACAGCTCTAGTTTGGAGCTAGATTTCCTAGACGATTGGGGGGTCGTTCAGCCTTTGATGGAAGGATGTATCCTTCCACACCTCCTCGAAAACATGATCCACCTAGATGATGAAGATAGGTTACGAGATTCCTACATGGCTTTTCTTGAGGTAATCAACTTTTTCTTTAAAGTCTGGTCAATCCATAGTAAACTTGTAACCATGACTTATATCTTGTTATTTATAGCTGGGACATCATCTGTATGCCTATGGGGAGGTACTGAGTTGCCATAAAGTTGAGGCTTCAAAGGCCATCAAGGAAGCTCAGATGGAGACCAAGAACACCCAAGCCGAGGTTGAGCGCTTGAGAGAGGCTCACTCTGCTGATGTTGGGCACCTTCAAGAAGCACTTCAGAGGGAAGAATAGACCTTGGTGGAACTGAGGGCTGCTCTAACTTTGGAGGAGAATAGATGGAAGAAGGCTGAGGAGGAGGTTGGTTTGGAGAGGGAACAAGCTATCGAATCTTTCAAGTCTTCAAAGGTAATGGAGGATATCAAGATAGCCTTCGCCTAGGAGGCATTCCTCAAAGAATTCGAGCTCTACCAGAGGAGGATGGCCAAAAAATTCATCAAGCTTGATCTCAGTTTCTTGATGGGGGAATCCTCTAATGATGATGCTAGACCTTCCACTGCTACCACTGATCTTCCATCTGCTGAGCCTCCTACCGCAACTTTTGAGTCTGCTCGAGAACTCGAGATCACCGAAGCTACACCGAGCTCATCTGCTGTCCCTCATCCAAAGGTTGGAGGCTTTTAATAATTATACTTTTTCTTTTTTTTTCTTCTGCTTTTCTTGTACTCAAAATATTTTAAGTAATGAAAATAATTTTCTTTTTTTTTTGCCATTTTGTTATGTCATGATATCCTTTCACATTAAATGTAGTCTCTAGTTGAAGCCGATCCTTTGCCACAGGATATCCTCCTGAAGGCTTGTATCAAAGATTTGAAAAGAGAAGTTTATCAAATGAAGAAAATGTTAAAAAAGATTGAGGACGAACTCCAAAAGTCCAAAAAAAATTATGCTAAAAACACTATTAAAATTAATCATCTCTATTAATTCTCTAAATAATTCTTCAAAGAATATACCACTAAGAAGCACCATTTGACTAAGGAATTGGAAAGAGCAATGAAATTGGCTAGTGACAAGGCTTGGACTCTCATCATGAAGATTTGCTCTCTTAAAGCTAGCTTCATGAAGCAAGAGAAAAGATCGGCCAGTTAAAGAAGGATTCGACCTGGGCTCAAAGTAAGGCAAAATATGAGTGGGACTGGTCAAAAAAATTTTCTGACCTCAAGAAACACCTGCACGATGCCAAGATGGTGTACAACACCATCGAATTGGCTAGTGTGGATAGATTGATGAGCTAAATAAGAAACTCGAGATAGCTAACCTTGAGGTGTCTCAACTTCGAAAATTATTGGCAGATAAAGCTCAGGCCAACCTAAAATGAGATCTAGAGGAAATTGCATCTTTGAAAAGAACCATGGGAGACCTTTTGGCAATTTATGAAAAGAGTAAAGCCGAACTCCTAGAGCTTAAGATCCAAACAACTTACAATGAGAGCATAGTGAAGGACGCTAAAGTCGAGTCTATAGTTTTACGGAAGAGGCTAAGAGAAATGAAAGATGATCTTTGGAGAGCCAATAAGTTACGTGGTGAGAGCTTGGCAGTGAGGCGACACCATGATGAGAAAATAAATGACTTAAAACATGCCCTTGTATTGACAAGAGCCGATAGCCTGAAGTTCGACTCTAAGTAGGACTTCGGGCCTCTTTTCTCTCTTTTTTTTATAATCGAACTCGAGGACCTATGTAATGAACTTTTAATTTCAATGGAATAATATTTCTTTAAGTTATCTTTCTAAGCTATATCTCAGTATGATGCTTCTTGGTCTCTTTGTTTTCTTATCATCATGATATTAGTATCATCTTGAAATAATAGCCTCTGCCCGATACCTTGTATATCCATCCCCCATGTTTATGAATAAGGGTCCTTGGACTTGATTAGGAGTAAATATATCTCTTTGTCTAGAAATCAGAAGTCTTCATACTTATGGTCAACCTCCTATTTAAGAATCGGAGGCCTTCAATCCCCTATGAGGGCCTTCATCCACGTCAGGACGAGGTACTCCTCCTATTCCTAACGTGGTTGGGTATCATCCTTGTTAGGACAAGGTCCTCCTATTCCTAACAAGATTGTCAGAGCACAAAAGGACCATTGAGGGCCTCTCTCTATTACCTCCTATTTAAGAATCGAAGGCCTTCAATCCTCATGAGGATCTTCATCCATATTAGAATAACATCCTCCTCCTATTTCTGATGTGGTTGGGTATCACGCTTGCTAGGATGAGGTCCTTCTTCTTTTCCTAACATGATTGCTGGGGCATAAAAAGGCTATTTAGAAGGCCTCTCTCTATTACCTCCTATTTAAGAATCGGAGGCCTTCACCCTCGTTAAGACAAGGTTAACCTCCTGTTTAAGAATCAGAGGCTTTCTACTTTGTTTAAGAATGAAGTTCAGTTGAATAATTTTTTATCATTATATAATTTTGTACCAAAGACAATGATGTTAAAAAAAATATTAAAAATTGGGTTATTAATGGTACATTCGTAAGTTTTGCCAAGTTTCAATGTTGTGGGAGTGTAGCCCCTCTGAGCTCTTTTAGATAATAAGCTTTTGATCGGACGATTTCCACAACCTCATAGGAGCCTTCCCAATTTGAGGCAAGCTTTTATTGGTTTTATAGTAGTGAGATATCTATTAGATGTGTGCCTTAGAAGCCAGATTGGTCGACACTTGTTAAATACTTTCTAGGAGTATTTTTATAATTTTTACTTAAAAAAATTAAAGAGTTATTTATTCTATCACATTGTGTATTAAAATGTCTGTGATACATCCATTGAGTTAATAGGCATGATAATACATATTCTCAAGAGTTGATAATTTAAGGCATGTATTATCATAATTAACTCATAAACTACTTTCGATCGTAGGATCATCATGAAGATGATGATCGATTTGAAAGATCAGTGTACGATCGCTTTCTTAAGATAGATGAGTCTTGAGTCTATGGTGTGGAGACACCGGAGTGAGAATACAGGTACTCGTTAGAAAACAAGGGCACTGAGCGTGACCACCTCAAGCAGTCATAAGGGAGCCTACCTTCTTGTTGTGACTAGCTTGATGCTGCAGCGTGTGTCTAGTTCTTTGATCTGAGATATATCGATAGTTCATCTTGAGGATGTTATAGTTTGAGTACACCATAACTCGATCTCCTAGCCAATCGAAATCCTGAGATGTATGTTGGCTGTAGCATGTTCATTATAGAAATTGGATCGCACCAAGATGGGATCTATCAACCTCGGTAGAGGAGGAGTAGTCCTATGATGAACATAAGATCGAGTCCTAAAACCCATGGCCATGGTAGTGTGAAATAATAAAAAGAAGTTTCTATTAGTATTTCACATCAGACTCGAATTGAATGATTTATTCATATGATGGGTACTGGGTTAGACGAGTTCACCTTAACCCTAATTCCATTGGGACTCATGATAGAAGAACCCAATCACACAAGTAGCTGCACCAAGAGGTTCGCTATTCAATTTTGATGGATTGCTACCATATACTGCTAGGTGTCACTAGTGAATTTTGGGATCAATTAGAATTGTCTTGATGATCAATGATTCTAATTGAATGAATTAAAAGAGTTCTGGTTCATCAAAAGGTGTTTCAATGATATCGTTGATGGAGATCACGGCACATCCTATTACCATATAGAACTGAACCTAACTGAATCACACAAACAAGGGTTTGGTCTGAATGTGATCAATTGAGCTAATCCAGTTCGATTGATTTGGATTAGATCCAATTAGGTTCAAGAAAATCGTGCTAGCACATGATTGAACCTAATATTCATGAAAATCGTACAACATCGAGCCAGTCATCAATGAGAAGATAGACTTCCTTATGAATGCTCGAGGTAGTCATGCTTAATACCCTCATTCTCTAACGAGTATCTATACTCTCGCTCTGGTGTCTCCGCACTGTAGACTCAAGACTCATCTACTCAAAGAAAGTGATCGTACACCAACCTTCCAAATCAATCACCATCCTCGTGATGATCCTATGGTCGGGAGTAGTTTATGAGTTAATTATGAAAGTTCATGTCTTAAATTTTTAACTCATTAAAAATATGAATTATCATTATCATTAACTCAAAGAATGTATCACATACACTTTAAATACACACTATAATAGAAAATAATTATTTTATTAATTTATAGTCAAAATTATAAAATTTCCCTTAGAAGTGTATTACAACTATTAGCCAATTTAGCTTTTAGGGCATACATCTAACAAACTCCCACTTGACCTAAAGCCAATTAGCTATAAATCTAAGTCCCATCTTCTTAAGGTGGGCTTTGATCTTTTGCTAACCTAAAGACTTCGTCATTGGATCTGCCGCATTATCCATGGAGTCGACTCTTTTGACCTCGACGTAATCCTTCTCGAGATAATCACAGATGAGGTGGAATTGCCGCTCGATGTGCTTGGATTTTTGGCGAGACCTTGGCTCCTTTGTTAGGGGTATGGTGCTGTTGTTGTCACAGTACAGAGGGACGACATCTGATAGCATCACTCCAAGTTCTATAGTGAACTTCTTATACCAGAATGCCTTCTTTGCAGCTTTTGATGTAGCAATGTACTCTACTTTCATGGTGGAATCTGCTATCACAGTCTACTTGGAACTCTTCCAGCTCACAGCACCATCATTATACATAAACAAAATACCAGTTGTCGACTTTCGATAATCTATATCAGACATAAAATCTGAGTTTGTATAACCTTGGATCTGGAGTTCTCCATTACCAAAAATCTAGAATATATCCCTAGTCCTTCTCAAGTACTTAAAGATACATTTCATAGATGTCCAGTGCTCTTCATCTTGATTCGACTGATATCTACTCATGACACTCACAGCATGGGCGATATCAGGTCGTGAACATGGCATGGCGTACATGAGGCTTCCTATTGCCGAAGCATAAGGGATCTTGCTCATGCATTCAATCTCCTCGAGTGTGTTGGGACACATCTTCTTGGAGAAATGAACGCCATGTCTGAAGGGCACCAATCCCCTCTTGGAGTTTTTCATGCTAAACCTTTTTAGTATCTTTTCTATGTACATTTTTTGTGAGAGACCCAACATCCTATTCGATCTATCCCTATATACGTTAATTCCTAGAATCAAGGATGCCTCTTCTAGGTCTTTCATAGAGAACTCTTTTGATAACCACATTTTAACTGTGGTTAACATGAAAATATCATTCCCAATAAAGAGGATGTCATCCATATACAGTATGAGGAAGACAATAGCACTTCCACTGACCTTTTTGAATACACACAGTTCCTCCTCGTTCTTGATGAATCCAAATGATTTGATCACATTATTGAAATGAGCATTCCAGCTCTGAGATGCTTGCTTAAGTCCCTAGATGGACCTCTATAGCTTGTAGACCTTGTGATCAGCATCACTGGATGTGAAACCTAGTGGCTGTTCTATATAGATATCTTCCTTATGATATCTCTTTAAGAAGGTCATTTTCACATTCATCTACCATATTTCATAATCAAAATAGGCTGCAACAGCAAGCAATGTGCGGATGGATTTTAGCATGGCTACTGGCGAGAAGGTATCCTAATAGTCAGTGCCTTCGCGCTGATTATACCCTTTCACCACAAACCTAGTCTTGAATGTCTCCACATTTCCATCTGCACCTATCTTTCTCTTGTAGATCCATTTATATCTAATAGGTACTATACCTTTAGGTGGATCTACCAAGATCCAGACTTGGTTCGAGCACATTGAGTCAATCTCTGACCTCATTGCCTCTAATCATTTTTTGGAGTCGATATCTAATATTGCCTCATCATAGGTTTTGGGATCATCACCATGAACCCCATTTCTCATAAGGAACATTTTCTCTACATCCTCTGAAATAGTACCTAAGTACCTTTCAAGAGGACGAAAAATCCTTTTTGATTTATGAGATGGAGGAGGTAGTGATTGGACAGGCTCAATCTAATTGGATTTCATAGGATCCTTAGCTCGTTGCTCTTGGGAGACTTTCTCCTCGAGCCTAATCTGCCTTTCGATGCCACCATCTTGAATAAATTATTTTTCAAAAAAGATGGCATGTCGACTCACAATCACATTATGACTTTTCGGAATGTAGAAATAATATCCTAATGACTCTTCAGGATATCCTATGAACCGAGCTCTAAAAGATCTATACTCTAACTTGTCCGTCTATTGTCTCTTGACATGAGCTGGACAACCCCAAATTCTGAGGTGACTCAGACTTGATTTCTTACCATTTCATATCTCATACGATGTGGTAGAAATGGTTTTAGAGAAAACCCTATTCAGCAAGTATATAGCGGTCATTGGACTATGTCTCCAAAGAAACTCAGGAAGGTTCGTTAAGCTCATCATCGATCGGACCATATCTAATAAGGTTCGATTTCTCCACTCTAAAATTTTGTTGTGTTGAGATATTCTAGGTGGAGTCCATTGAGAGACTATGCCATTTTTCTTAAGATAGTCTAAAAACTTTTTACTAAGGTATTCACCTCCTTGATCTGATCGAAGAATCTTAATTGGTTTTTTGATTTATTTTTCTACTTCATGTCTGAATTCTTTGAACTTTTCAAAAGCTTTAGATTTATGTCATATCTAATACACATATCTATATCGAGATAAATCATCGATAAAGGTGATGAAGTAGACATAGTTGCCTCTAGCCGGCACATCAAATGGGCAGTACACATCAGTATGTACTATGGCAAGTAGTTCTATGGCCCTTTCTCCATGTCCTACAAAAGGAAGCTTGGTCACTTTGCCATGAAGGCATGATTCATAAATTGGATATGACTCGAAAGTCAATAGACTCAATAGCCTGAATTTTTCCAATTTGTTAACCCTATCTTCCACTATATGACCTAGCCTAAGGTGCCATAGATACCTATAATTTAGACTATCCTTAGGTCATTTTGATCCTATGGCATTCACGTTTTGCTCGATATTGAAAATAGAAACATTAATATGTAACTGATAGAGACCATTTATAAGGAAACCACTTGCAATTTTATTTTTTTCATAAAGAATATTATAATGGTCCTTAAGAAAATTAATTACATAGCCTTCCTATGCTAAACATGAAATAGAAATCAAATTCTTACTTATTGCAGGCATATAAAAATAGTCTCTAAGAACTAAATCTAATCCTAATGATAATCGTAGAGGGTAGGTTCCTATGGCCACTATAGCAACTCTTGCTCTATTTCTAATGCATAGGATCATCTCACCATCCCTCAGCCTTCTGCTATCCTCAACATCCTGCATAGAAGTGCATAAGTGAGCATTAGAACCAGAGTCAAGCACCCAACTAGATGCAAAAAAAATTATAAGGTTATATTCTATAACGAGCATATCTCTAGGAGGACCTACCACCATCTTGTTTTTCAGGCTGGCCAGGTGCAAGGGGCAGTTCCGCTTTCAATGATCGTTTGTATTGCAATGAAAATATTTTTCTTTATCAGTGGTCTTTTTTTTTGGCTTTGCCTTCTTCTTCTTCCCACCATCCACCTTCTTCTTCTTCATGGACTTCTTCTTCTTTCCAAAAGACTTTCTCTTGGAAGAAGTCCACTCCATAGCAAGTACTGAGCCTTTAGAATCTTTCATAGAAAGCTCAGCAATAACCAGTATATTCATAAGTTCTGCCAGAGTATTCTGTAGTTTATGCATATGGTAGTTCATGATGAACTACCCGTATGCATTAGTCAAGGATTATAGAATTATATCAATCTACAAATCCTTATCCAACTTGACATCGAGCTTCTCAAGTTTTTCTAAGTTCTCGATCATCATCAGATAATGATCTTGGATTGACTGTCCATCACGCATTTGAGCCTTAAAAAGTCTTCTAGTGACTTGATATTTGGCTGCGCAATGTTGTTCACCAAATAACTCTTGCAGGTGAGCCAACATTTGGCAGCTAGTCATAATGTCTTCATGTTGGTGCTAGAGCTCATCAGACATCGAGCCCAACATGTAAAACCTGGCTTTGTTATCATGATCCATCCACTTCTCTAGAGATGCTATCTGATCAGTGGATGGATGGGCTGGTAAAGTAGGAGGGTCCTGTTCCAACACATGAGTCAACTTCTTGGAATCAAAAATAATTTTAAAGTTTTGAAGCCAATCCTTGAAGTTGGGTCCGGTCAGTCTATGGGTGTCCAGGATACGGGCTCATGGGTTGGACGTAGACATTTTTCTGTAGAGAGTCAAAGTTTCTAGTTAGATTTTGTAATTAGACTTAATCAATTTATTTAAAAATTTTATTTTTAAATAAATTAGGCTCCTACTATTTTCTCGGATTCCTACACTTTCTGCGTAGAGATGTGAAAATCTTCGCGATCAATTAATTTCTACTGGATGGTGAGGTCCCACCAACTATCTCACCATCTCACCTAACAGTTATTGATGATGGATCAACCAATGAGTGAAGAACTCTTATCCAATGATTCTCTAATCATGGTGCACCTAATCCTGATCTCTAATTCATGAATCTTATCGTATCCAAAATATTGATCCACTCCTTAGTTAAGTCAGACCTACCATTTGCATGAATTGAATTCTTGATTAGATCCCTCACCATATCCAGAATATTGAGCCCAATCCATCCTCCAACCCATAGCATCCAATGCCTAATAGATGTGGTTGCATCTTTCCAGCACAACTGAGTCACTATAACCAGCCGAGAATAATCAACCTCGAGAAGGGCCCGCACATCTGCAATAATGGAAGACCAATTGACTTAATCTTTTCTTAGGAAGATTTAATTTGGTTTTCTTAGATTTGGCTCAGTCATAATGGTTATGACAAGCCTAGTGGCATGGGTTAGCTCGAACTGTTAGCCACCTCAAATCAGAAATGGATTGACACAAATAGCCAGATAAGTGAGATCGGTGGAAGGGATATGCCATAAACTTGACAAGAATGCATTCAGATCAAGTAGCTCCTAATTAAAAACTAATCGATCATATCTGCCAAACTTATCTTAGACACCAAATTATTGAACCAGAACTAATCGGATTAGCCTACAATTCAAGCTCGAACCATGAAGCCAAATTAGATCTTAATTGGATCGATCACATATGGCCGTGAGTCGACCTTGACCTAGACTTACAACTATTGGGTTTGTCAATTCTAAGCACTCTTGATCTACCCTAACCAACTCTTGATCAATTTGACCAACCGTTAGACCTAATTAAGCTACCGAAGTCTGAACCCAATTTTATGAAAATATCTTAGATCTAAAAATTCTTAATTTTAGACCTAATTAGTTTCATAATCTTAATTTTTATTTAAGTTTAAGTTTATAAACAAAAAACATGTACCAAAATCCTAGGATTTTAGGATCTAGGGTTTTGTAGAAAATAAGTTCAGATTTCTGATTAAGAACGAACGCGCAACACCCCTACACGCCATAAGAACACCCCATCGAATGGAAGGAGAGGGCCTTTAAATCCTACTTTGTTCTTATGACCGAACGGCCAAGGAGAATGCCTTAATTAGAAATATAATTGAAACTACAAAACTAGTTAGATCTAGATCATATATCACATATATAATTAATGATCTAACTAATACAAGCTTTGCATACATCTCATGTATCATCACTAAATTAAACATGTATGTTTTTTAGAACTCAAATATCATATATAATATATAAAAAAGAGATTTAAATTTGATCATATCAAAAAAAAACTATTCTAGATAATTTATAGAACTATTCTACAACTAGTCTAAACATGCATCTTTTCATATCACATATGAATAAATCAAAAATTAAAAGCTTTATTTTTTATTTTTCAAATCTGATTATTATAATTATAATATCAAAAAAATAAAAACTAAATAGATCTAAAATCATATTTAACCAAATTAACAACATGATTATACTAGACTACACATAGAACTATTCTATTCTCAGTCTAGTCATGCATCACATACATATTAGATATAAATAATTTAATTTTAATTTTTTAATTTTAGATCGTATCACATCTAATGAAACATTTGAAGCTTTTTAATATTAGATAAAAAATAAAAATAAAATTATATCTAAAATAAATCTGAAGAACTACAATCTGGCTCTGATACCAGTTGAAGAAAAAACCTATTTTCCTAGCAAAGAATTGTTTAGATCTGATTGGATCTAAAGAAATATTTTAAATTTTTTTTTAAAATAATAATCAGATCTAAGATTTCTTGAATCTGATCATAAAAATTTGATATTAAAAGTTAAAAATAAAATTAAATTAGATTTAATTTTAAGTACCTGATTTGGTAATCTAATTACCCTATGTTGATCATGTTGATTCCTGAGGTTCTGAAAGGAGCCATACACGCGCCTGGCCTCTACTAGTATCCATTCAAGTAAGATCTAAACATCTTCTCCTCATGAATCTCTCATCCAAAAATTAGATCTGGATCTGATTTGAAAAGCCTTTAAAATAACATCTAAGGGTAGCCTGTTTGTCTCATGAACACCATCGCGTAGATGCTGAATCTTATGCCAAAAACCTTGGACCTTCAACTCAAATTTATGTCTAACATTTTAGGCATGTAGAAGAGAGAGAGAGAGAGAGAGAGAGGATAGAGGGGGTGTGGATATCAGAGAGAAAGCTCCTTTGAGTGTAGAAAAAATAAATTACATTGAGGCAATTTTGTTAGAAGAGTTCTTATACAAGATATAGCCCCATAAAGAATTTCTTTTTGACCAAAAACCTTATTAATTCGATCATTAGGACTCTTGGACCTGATCTCCATGAAATACCCCAGATCCCATATGATTTTTGAAGGGAAAAGCCTTATTTTCCAGATCAGATTCATTCAGATCTGATTGGATCAAGAGGGATATTTTAAAAATTTTTCTTCTAAGATCCTAATCAGATCTGAGACTCCTCAAATCTAATTTTATTGATATGATAATAAAAATAAAAATAAAAATTAAATCTAATTTAATTATATCTTTGTTTTAGGTAATCCAATTACCTTATGATGATCTCGATGTTTGCCTGAGGTTCTGGATGTAGCCACGCAAGAGTTTGGCCTCTATCAGTATCCACCTAGACAGGATCTGTAAATCTTCTCCTTCTCAATCATTCCTCCAAAAATTAGATCTAGATCTAATCTTGAAGGTCTTCAAAACTGCTTTTGAACAAGAGTTGTTGTCTTTTGGAGCAGTGCTTCCTTCTTCCTTTTCTGGCACCTTTGACTTGCTTGGATCGCACCTTGTTCATGCCCAAAAGCCCTTGGGCATGGAGAGGAGAGAGAGGACCAAAGGGTGGCATGGAGAAGGAGGGAGAGATGCTATGTGGCATGGAGCAAAGACAAAAGCATTAAATTTTAGGCACAGATAGGGTTTATATAGACCCTGCTGCACCATGTAGTGCCACATCATCCTGACCAATCATGGCCCTTTATGCAACCAAATCTAAATTTGATTGGTTGGATGACATCATCTGATCCAATCAGATGAGAGACCTTCATAACCCTCCTAAGGTTGCGTCAAGATGGCGTCAAACTAGACTTCTTGGTACCACACAGTTTAATCCTCTGAAGCAACCTAGAGTCCCATCTGTATGGGACTCCATCTTTTATCCTTGTAGGGCACATGCCTCCCTAGGCATGCACCCCCTTCTTGTCTGCTTTTTAGTAGGAGAACAAGTCCCTAGGTACTCTTCTTTGAGTGCATGACATATGGGCAGATGTCTAAGTGTCCAGTGTCAACATTTGATCAATGTTCGAAAACAAGATTTAGTAGATGATCGAAAATGGCAGGTGTTGTTTTAAATTTATCACATAAATTAAGACAATCCTTTTCTAACCTGGACAAGCTCCAATCAAACCAAGTAGAGATTCTTGAGTGAGCCTAAATATATTTGCTCAGTCGAGATAAGCTTTAACGATTGTTACAGGAGAACATTAGGCTCAATCGTGTGCTAGCGCAATTTTCTTGAACCTAATTGAATCTTATTCAAATCAATTGAACTAAGTTAGGCCAATTGATGACATCTAGATCCAAACCCTTATTTGTGTGGTCCAGTTAGATTCAATTCTGTATGATAATGGGATATGTCGCGATCTCTATCATCGACATCATCGAAATACCTTCCAATGGATCAGAAATTTTTTGATTCAGACAACTAGTATGATCGATCATCCAAATCATTCTAATTGCTCCAAAAATCCATCAGTGACACCTAGCAGCATATGGTGGCAACCCATCAGAACTAAAAGCAAACCTCTCGGTGTAGTTACTTGCATGATTAAGTTCCTCTATCTTGAGCCCCAATCGGATTAGGGTTAAGGTGATCTCGTCAAACCCTAATTTCCATCATATGAATTAATCATTCGATTCAAGTCCAATGTGAAAAATCTTAGTAAAAACTCTTTCTATTATTTTACTTTACCATAGCCATGGGCTTGTGGACTTGATTCTTATGATCATCATCGGACTGCTCCTCATCTACCGAGGTAGATAGATCTCCTATTGGTGCAATTCAATTCCTACAATGAACGTGCTATATCCAACATACACCTTCGGATTTCGAAGGGCTAGGAGGTTAAGTTATGGTATAGTCAAACTATAACACCCTCAAGGTGAACTATCGATGCACCTCAGATCAAAAAACTAGACACACTACTGCAGCTTCGAACCAGTCATCAACGAGAAGATAGACTTCCTCATGACTGCTCGAGATGATTACGCTCAGTGCCCTCGTTCTCTAATGAGTACCCGTACTCTCACTCTGGTATCTCTACACCATAGACTCAAGACTCATCTAACCTAAAGAAGTGATCATACACCAACCTTTCTGATCAATCACCATCCTCATGATGTTCCTATGGTCGGAAGCATTTTATGAGTTAATAATGAAAATTCATGTCTTAAATTTTCAACTCTTGAAAATATGAACTATCATTACCATTAACTCAAGAAATGTATCATAGACACTTTCAAATACACACTGTAATAGAAAATAATCTATTTTATTATTTATAGTTAAAATTATAATTTTTTTCTTAGAAGTGTATTACAAGTGTAAGCCAATTTGACTTCTACGGCATATATATCTAACAAACTCCCACTTGACCTAAAGTCAATTGGCTACAAATCTAAGTCCCATCTTCTCAAGGTGGTCTTGGATCTTCTGCTGGCCCAATGGCTTTGTAAGTGGGTCTGTCGCATTGTCTGTAGAGTCAACTCTCTTGACCTTGACATAACCTTTCTTAAGGTAATCGTGGATGAGGTGGTATCGCCGCTTGATGTGCTTGGATTTCTGGGGAGACCTCGGCTCCTTAGTAAGGGCTATGGTGCCATTACTGTCGTAGTGCAGAGGAATGGCATCCGATGGCATCACTTCGATCTTTGCAGCAAACTTCTTATACCAGAATGCCTCCTTCGTAGCTTCTGATGTAGCGATGTACTCTCCTTCCGTGGTGGAATCCGCTATCACTATCTGCTTGAAACCTTTTCAACTGATAGCACCACCATTACACACAAATAGACTCTTAGATGTCGATTTTTTATCATCTATGTTGAACATAAAATCCGAGTCTGTATACCCCTGGACTTGGAGTTCTCCATTACCAAACACCAACATCATATGCTTAGTTCTTCTCAAGTACTTAAGGATACATTTCACAGAAGTCTAGTGTTCTTCACCTAGATTCGACTGATATCTGCTCGTGACACTTACAGCATGGGCTATATTAGATTATGTACATAACATGGCATACATGAGGCTCTCTATTGCTGAAGCATAAGGTATCTTGCTCATGCGTTCAATCTCCTCAGATGTGTTGGGACACATTTTCTTGGAGAGATGAACGCCATGTCTGAGGGGTACCAATCCCCTCTTAGAATTTTCCATGCTAAACATGTTTAGCACTTTCTCTATGTACATCTTTTGTGAAAGACCTAGCATCCTATTTGGTCTATCTCTATAGACCTTAATTCCTAGAATGAAGGATGCTTCTCCTAGGTCTTTCATGAAGAATTCTTTAGATAACCATATTTTAACTATGGTCAACATGAAAATATCATTCTCCATAAGGAGGATATCATCTACGTACAGTATGAGGAAGATAATAGCACTCCCACTAACCTTTTTGAAAATACATGGTTCCTCCTCGTTCTTGATGAAACTAAATAATTTGATCACATCATTAAAATGAGTATTCCTGCTTTGAGATGCTTGCTTAAGTTCATAAATGGACCTTTGCAGCTTGCATACTTTGTGACCAACATCACTAGATGTGAAACCTAGTGGTTATTCCATATAGATATCTTTCTCAAGGTATCCATTTAAGAACATCATTTTCATGTCCATTTGCCATATTTCATAATTGAAATATGCTGTAATAGCAAGCAATGTGCGGATGGATTTTAGTATGGCTACTGGCGAAAAGGTATCCTGATAGTCAATTCCTTCGCATAGACTATATTCTTTTGCCACTAATCTAGCTTTGAATGTCTCCACATTCCTGTCTGCACCAATCTTTCTCTTATAGATCCATTTACACTTAATAGGTACTATACCTTCAGGTGGATCTACCAAGGTTCAGACTTAATTTGAGTGCATCGAGTTAATTTCTGACTTCATTGCCTCTAACCATTTCTCGGAGTCGATATTCAATATCTCCTCATCATAGGTTTCGGGATCAACACCATGAACCCCATTACCTATGAAGAACATTTTCTCCACTTCCTCTAAAATAGTACCTAAGTACGTCTCAAGGGGATGGAAAATTCTTTTTGATCTACGAAGTGGAGGAGGTAGTGATTGTATTGGCTCAATCTAATTTGGTTCCATAGGATCCTTAGCTCGTAGCTCTTGTGAGATTTTCTCCTCGAACTTAATCTACTTTCCAATGCCACCATCTTGAATAAACTATTTTTTAAGAAAGATGGAATGTCGATTCATAATCACATTGTGGTCTTCTGAAATATGGAAATAATATCCTAATGACTTTTTAGGATATCCTATGAATTGAGCTCTAAAGGACCTATAGTCTAACTTGTCTGCTTGTTGTCTTTTGACATGAGCCGAACAACCCCAAATTCTGAGATGACTCAAACTTGATTTTTTACCATGCCATATCTCATACGGTGCGGTAGAAATGATTTTAGAGAAAACCCTATTCAATAAATATATAGTAGTTAATAGACTACATCCCCGAAGAAAATCAAGGAGGTTTGTGAAGCTCATTATAGATCGGACCATATCTAATAGAGTTTGGTTCCTCTATTTCAAAACTTCGTTGAGTTGAGGTATTTTAGATGGAGTCCATTGAGAGACTATGCCATATTGCTTGAGATAATCCAAGAATTTTTGACTAAGGTATTGACCTCCTCGATTTGATCGAAGAACCTTAATGGGTTTTCCAGCTTTTCAACTTTATGTCTGAATTCCTTAAACTCTTCAAAGGCTTCAGACTTGTGCTTCATAAGATACACATACCCATACCGAGATAAATCATGGTAAAGATTATGAAGAAGACAAAGTTGCCTCTAGCCAGCACATCAAATGGGCCGCACATATTAGTATGTACTAGGACAAGTAGTTCCATGGCCCTTTTCCCATGTCCTACAAAAGGAAGCTTAGTCATTTTGCCATGAAGACATGATTCACAAATTGGATATGACTCGAAAGTCAATGGACTCAATAGCCCAAATTTCTTCAATTTGTTAATCCTATCTTTTGCTATATGTTCTAGCCTTAGGTGCCATAAATACCTATCATTTGGACTATCCCTGGATCATTTTGATCTTATGACATTCATATTTTGCTCGACATTAAAGATAGATACATCAATATATAACTGATAGAGACTGTTAATAAGGAAATCACTTGCAATTTTATTTCTTTCATAAAGAATATTATAATAGTTCTTAAGAAAAATAATTACATAGCCTTCTTGTGCTAAACATGAAATAGAAATAAAATTCCTGCTTGCGGCAGGCACATAATAACAATCCTTAAGTACTAAATCTAAGTCAGACGGTAGTCGAAGAGGGTAGGTTCCCTTGGCCACAGCAGCAACCCTTGCTCCATTTTCGATGCATACGATCATCTCACCATCCCTCAGCCTCCTGCAATCCTTAAGACCCTGCATGAAAGTGCATAAATGAGCACTAGAATCAGAGTCAAGCACCCAACTAGATGCAGAAAAAATCGTAAGGTTAGATTCAAAAATGAGCATACCTCCAAAAGGACCTGTCTCCTTCTTATTCTTAAGGGTGGTAAGGTATGTAGGGCAGTTTCGCTTCCAATGGCCGTCAGTATTATAATAAAAATATTTTTCTTTGTCAGCAACCTTCTTCTTTAGCTCTGCCTTCTTTTTCTTTCCACCTTCCATCTTCTGCTTTTTCGCAAACTTCTTCTTCTTTCCAAAAGACTTTCTCTTGGAAGAAGTCCGCTCCATAGCAAGTACTGAGCCTTTAGAATCTTTGATAGAAAGCTCAGTAGTAACCAGCATATTCATAAGCTCGGCCAAAGTATTTTGAAGTTTATGCATATGGTAGTTCATGATGAATTGCCAGTATGCATCAATCAAGGATTGTAGAATTATAGTATTCTGCAAATCTTGGTCTAACTTCACTCCGAGCTTCTCAAGCTCTTTCAAGTCCTTGATCATCATCAGACACTGATCTTGGACTGATTGCCCATCATGCATTTTAGCCTTAAATAGTCATTTAGTGATCTGATATTTGGCTGCACGACTCTGTTCACCAAACAACTCTTGCAGGTGAGCCAACATTTGGTGGGCAGTCTTGATATCTTCATGTTAGCACTAAAGCTTATTAGACATCGAGCCCAACATGTAGTATCTGGCCTTATTATCTTCATCTGTCCATTTATCAAGAGATGCTCTCTGTTCAACGAATGGACGAGCTGGTAAGGTGGGGAGATCTTGATCTAATACATGAGTCAACTTCTCGAAACCCAAAATGCTTTTGAAGTTTTGGAGCCAATTCTTGTAATTGGATTCGATCAGTCTATGGGTGTCCAGGATACAAGCTAGTGGGTTGGATGTAGATATTTTTCTTTTTTCTATGGAGAGTCAAATTTTCTAGTTAGATTTTATAATTAAGACTTGATCAATTTAATTAGGAGTTTGATTTTTTAAATAAATTAGCTTTCACTATTCTCTCAGATCCCTATACTCCCTCTGTAGAGATGTAAAAATCTCCATGATTGCTGATTTTTAGTGGGTGGTGCTGTTCCACCAACTGACTCATCACCTCACCTAACAATTATTGATGATGGATTAGTCAATGAGTGAACAACTCTTGTCCAATGATTCTCTAATCATGATGCACCCAAACTTGATCTCTAATTCATGAATCTCACCGTGTTCAGAATATTGATCCTCTCCTTAGTTAAGTCAGACCCACCATTTGTATAGATTGGATTCTTAATTAGGTCTCTCACCGTATCCAAAATATTAAGCCCAATCCATCCTTCAGTCCGTAGAATCCAATGCCTAATAGATATTGTTGCATCTTTTTGATGCAACTGAACCACTGTAACCAGTCGAGAGCAATCAACCTCGGAAAGGACCCGCACATCTACAATGGTGGAAGGCCATAGACTTAATTTTTTTTTAGAATGATTTGATTTAGGCCTCTTTAAACTTGACTTGACATAGCCATAACCATTATGACTAACCTAGTGGCATGGGTTAGCTCATATTGTTAGCCACCATAGATTAGGACTGGGCTGATAAATATGGCCAGGTAAGTGAGACCGAGGGAAAGGATATGCCATTAACTCGATAAGAATGCATTCGAGTCGAGTAGCTCCCAATTAAAAATCAATCGGTTATATCTGCCAAACTTACCTTAGACACCAAATTGTTGAGCTAGAACCAATCGGATTAGCCTACAATCCAGACTCTAACCATTGAGCCTAATCAGGTCTTAACTTGATCAATTGCTCATGTGACTCGATCTTGACCCAGACTTAATCCTATTAGGTTGATCAATTTAAGTACTCTTGATCCAACCAAACCAACTCTTGATTCAGTTTGATCAACCGTTGGACCTAATTAAGCTACCCAAGCTCGAACACAATTTTTTGAATATATCTTAGATCTAAAATTCTCAATTTTAGACCTAATATATTTCATAATCTTAATTCTTAATTAAGTTTAGAGTTCATAAACAAAATATATATATATAATTCTAGGGTTTCAGGATCTAGGGTTTTACAAAAAATAAGTTTTTTTATTTTTGATTAAGGATGAATGTGCAGCACCCCTACACACCATAAGAACAATCCATCGAATGAGAGGAGAGAGCCTTTAAATCCTACTTCATTCTAATGACCGGACGGCCAAGGGTAACGCCTTAATCAGAAACATGATAAATCTACAAAACTAGTTAGATCTACATCATATATCACATATAAAAATTGATCTAACTAAAAATATTTTTTGCATACATCTCATATATCATATCATGCATATTTCTAAATCTAAATTATCTCATAAATATCTTAAAAATAAGATTTAAATTTGATCATATTAAATTAAAATTTATTCTAGATAATTTTATAGAACTATTCTACAACTTGTCTAAACATGTATCTATCATATCTCATATGAACAAATTAAATAAATTTATTTTTTATTTTTTAGATCTAATTATAATATTTATAATATCAAAAAATAATAAATAAATAGATCTAAAAATAATAATTAATCAAATTAAAATTATGATCATGCTAGACTCTACATAGAATAATTCTATTCCTAGTCTAGTCATGCATCTCATACATCTTAGATCAAGATTATTTAATTTTTAATTTTTTGATTTTAGATCTAATCACACCTAATGTGACATCTAAAATTATCTAATTATTAAATTAAAAATAAATTAAAATCAAATCTAATGAATTATGGAACCTGACTTTGATACCAATTGAAGAAAAAAGCCTTATTTTTTGGATTAGGTTCGTTCAGATTTGATTGGATCAAGAAGAATATTTTAAAAAAATTTTCTCTAAGATTCTAATCAAATCTAAGACTCCTCAAATCTGATCTTATTGATATAATAATAAAAATAAAAATAAAAATAAAAATAAAAATTAAATCTAATTTAATTATACATTTGTTTTGGATAATCCAATTATCTTGTGATGATCCCGATGTTTGCCTGAGGTTCTGGATGTAGCCATGCAAGCGCCTGAGCTTTACTGGTATCCACTAGAATAGAATCTAGAGATCTTCTCCTTCTCAATCAATCCTCCAAAAATTAGATCTAGATCTAATCTTGAAGGTCTTCAAAACTGCTTTTGAAGAAGAGTCATTGCCTCTTCCAGCAGTGCTGCCTTCTTCCTTTTCTGGCGCCTTTCACTTGCTTGGATCACACCTTGTTCATGCCCAAAAGCCCTTAGGCATGGAGAGGAGAGAGAGGACCAGAGGATGGCATGGAGAAGGAGGGAGAGATGCTATGTTGCATGGGCTAAAGGCAAAAGCATTAAATTCTAGGCATAGACAGGGTTTATATAGACCCTGCTGTAGCATGCAATGCCACATCATCCTGACCAATCACGGCCCTTTGTGCAATCAGATCTAATTCTGATTGGTGGGATGATATTATCTGATCCAATCAGATGAGAGACCCTCAAAACCCTCCTAAGGTGGTGCCAAGACTGGGTCAAACAAGACTTCTTGGTGCCACACAAATTAATCCTTTAAAGCAACATGGAGTCCCATCTGTATGGGACTCCATTTTTTTATCCTCATGGGAGAGCATGCCTCCCTAGGCACGCACCCTCTTTCTATCAGATTTTTAGTAGGAGGACAAGTCCCCAGGTACTCTCCTATGGGTGCATGACACATGGGCAGATGTCTAAGTATCCAGGGTCAACATTTGACCAATGTTCGAAAACAAGATTTAGTAGGTGATCGAAAATAGCAGGTGTTATTTTAAATTTATCTCATAAATTAAGACAATCCTTTTCAGATCTAGACAAGCTCCAGTCAGACCATGTAAAAATTATTGAGTGAGCCCAAATACATTTGGCTCAGTTGAGATAAGCTTTAATGATTGTTAAAGGAGAACATTAGGCTCAATCATTTACTGGCACGATTTTTTTGAACCTAATTGAATCATATTCAAATCAATTAAACTGAGTTAGTCCAATTGATGACATTTAGATCTAAAACTTATTTGTATGATCCAGCTAGGTTCAGTTCCGTATGGTAATGGGATATATCATGATCTCTATCATTGACATCATCGAAACATCTTTCGATGGATTAAAATTTTTTTGATTCAAACAACTAGTATGATTGATCATCCAAATCATTCTAGTTACTTCAAAAATCTATCAGTGACACCTAGCAGCATATGGTGGCAACCCATTAAAACTGAAAGCGAACCTCTTGGTGCAGTTACTTGCGTGATTAAGTTCCTCTATCTTGAGCCCCGATTGGACTAGGGTCAAGGTGATCTCATCAAATCCTAATTTTTGTCATATGAATTAATCATTCGATTCAAGTCCAATGTGAAAAATCTTAATAGAAACTCTTTCTATTATTTTACTCTGCCATGGCCATGGGCTCATGGACTTGATTCTTATGATCATCATAGGACTGCTTCTCATCTACCAAGGTAGATAGATCACCTATTGGTACAATTCAATTCCTACAATGAACATGCCATAGCCAAAATACACCTCAAGATTTTGAATGGCTAGAAGATCGAGTTATGGTGTAGCCAAACTATAACACCCTTAAGGTGAACTGTCGATGCACCTTAGGTCAAAGAACTAGACACACCACTGTAGCTTCGAGCCAGTCATCGACGAGAAGGTAGACTTTCTCATGACTGCTCGAGGTGGTCATGCTCGGTGCCCTCATTCTCTAACGAGTACATGTACTCTCACTCTGGTGTCTCTACACCGTAGACTCTAGACTCATCTATCTTAAAGAAGTGATCGTACACCAATCTTCTGGATCAATCACCATCCTCATGATGATCCTATGGTCGAAAGCATTTTATGAGTTAATAATGAAAATTCATGTCTTAAATTTTTAACTCTTAAAAATATGAACTATCATTACCATTAACTCAAGGGATGTATCATAGACACTTTCAAATATACACTGTGATAGAAAATAACTCATTTTATTATTTATAGTTAAAATTATAATTTTGCCCTTAGAAGTGTATTACAAGTATCAGCCAATCTGACTTCTAGGGCACACCAAAAATCTAATAATTTTGATAGTCAATCTAACAATTTTGACACCAAAAATCCATCTGGAACATGGCAGCATGAAAAGATAAGGAAGAGTCCATGTGCGTCTTAGACTCTTCCCTCAAGAGTTTGATCCAAATCAAATTCTATCAAAACCTAGTCTAGGCACCTTCAAAAATCACAAAATTTTGCACACCAAAAGTATATCTCATGCCCTACCACATAACTAAAAATTAGTGCAAAATAATTTTTAAAAAAATTTTCAAAATTCTTTGATCATGTGATCCTCAATTCTCTCAATTTGATTAACTATTGATCCTAGTCTAGTTGCACTAGGAATGAATTTAATTTTCATAATTAATTTGACCTGGACTTATTTTAGTCAAATAAAAATAAACTCATTCAAGATATAGAAATAAGTTAAATCAAATTTGACTCCATTGTGATGAATCAGAAAAATTACAGACGGAGAAAGTTAGGCTCAATCATGTGCTAACATGATTATCTTGAACCTGATTGGATCTAATCCAAATCAATCGAACTAGGTTAGATTAATTGATGACATCCAAACCCAAACCCTTATTTGTGTAACCCAGTTAGTTTTAGTTTTGTATGGTAATGAGATATGTCGTGATCTCCATCATCGACATCATCGAAACACCTTTTGATGGACCAGATCTTTTCTGATTCATACAATTAGAATGATCGATCATCAAAATCATTCTAACTACTTCCAAAATCCACCAGTGATACCTAGCAGTATGTGGTGGCAACCCATCAGAACTAAAAGTGAACCTCTCAGTGTAGCTACCTGTGTGATTGGGTTCTTCTATCTTGAGCTCTGATAGGATCAGGTTAAGATGAACTCGTCAAACCCAATATCCATCATATGAATTAATCATTCGATTCGAGTCCTATGTAAAATCCTTATAGAAACTCTTTCTATCATTTTTACTCTACCATGGCCATGGGCTTATGGACTCGATTCTTATGATAATCATAGGGCTACTCCTCATCTACCAAGGTTGATAGATTTCTTATTGATGCAATCCAATTCCTACAATGAATGTACTATAGCCAACATACACCTCAAGATTCCAAATGGCTAGGAGATCGAGTATTGGTGTAGTCAAACTGGAACACCCTAAAGGTAAATTGTCGATGCACCTCAGGTCAAAGAACCAGACACACTACTACAACATCGAGCCAGTCATCAACGAGAAGGTAGACTTTCTTATTAATGCTCGAGGTGGTCATGCTCAATGCCCTCATTCTCTAACGAGTACCTATACTCTTGCTTCGATATCTCCACACCATAGACTCAAGACTCATCTACTCAAAGAAAGCGATCGTATACCAACCTTCCAGATCAATCACCATCCTCATGATGATTCTACGGTCGAGAGCAATTTATGTTAACTCAAAGAATGTATCACATACACTTTGAATATATACTATGATAGAAAATAATTTTTTTATTAATTTATAGTCAAAATTATAAAATTATTCTTAGAAGTATATTATAAGTGTTAGCCAATCTGGCTTCTAGGGCACACATCTAACAGCGAAGGTATCCTAGATGGCTTCGAATAGGTCTATAGAGTGCAGATCTGAAGGGGCAGCGATGGTGTTTGAGCTGCATCAATAGGCCCAACAGTGCATCATTGGACTGTTGGATTCGGATGACTCGATTACAGAGTCAGGATCTTCTGCAGCATCAGGTGGACTTCGATTTTAGGTGGAGCACCGGGTAGAGGTGGCTTCATCGATGGAGATGTGACACGAGTTCAGAGTGGAGGAGTGTAGGAGAACCAATATCCTAGCACCAATGCTGGAGATGCATAGTTCCAAGTGGAGCGGTGAAGAAAAATCCTGATTTTTTGGTCCAGGTTCGTTCAGATCTGATCAGATCAAGAGATATATTTTAAAATTTTTCTCTTTGATCTATATTAGATCTGAGATATTTCAAATCTAATTCTTATTATTTTAATAAATAAAATAAAGTAAGGATAAATTAAATCAAATTTAATTTACCTGATTTGGGTAATCCAATTACCCTATTGATGATCCTGTATGCAGCGGAAGGCTCTGGATCTAACCACGCAAGCGCCTGGCCTCTACCGATATCCACTTGGGTTGGATCTAGAGATCCTCTTCTTCTCTATCACGTCTCCAAAAATTAGATTTGAATCTGATCCGGAGGATCTTCAAAACTCCGTTTGAAGATCAGCAGTCGTCCTTTGCAGCAGTGCAGCCTTCTAGCTTTTGATCTCCTTTCTTTGATCTGGATCGCACCAACCAAGCCCAAAACTATTTTGGCAATGGAAAGGAGAGGGAGAAGAAGCTTTGGTGTGGAGGAGGAGAGGAGAAAAATCCTTGGGCATGAAGAATTCTGATTACTCTTTGAGTTGGGTACTGAAGCGAAATCCTGATTTCCCGGTCCAGGTTCGTCCAGATCTGATTAGATCAAGAGATATATTTCAAAAATTTTCTCTTGATCTCAATCAGATCTTGATATGTTTCAGATCTGATTCTTATTATTTTAATAAATAAAATAAAACAAGATAAATTAAATCAAATTTAATTTACCTGATTTGGGTAATCCTATTACCCTGTAGATGATCCTGATTGCAGCGGAAGGTTCTGGATCTTAGCCACGCAAGCGCCTGACCTCTATCGGTATCCACTCGGGTTGGATCTGGAGAACCTCTTCTTCTCTATCACACCTCCAAAAATCAGATTTGGATCTGATATTTGGAGGATCTTCAAAACTCTTTTGAAGATCTGCAGTCGTCCTTTTGCAGCAGCGCAGCCTTCTTGCTTTTGATCGCCTTTCCTTGATCTGAATCGCACCAAACTAAGTCCAAAACACTTTTGGACGTGGAGAGCAAGGGGAGAAGAGAGTATGGCATGGAGAAGGAGGGGAGAGGCAGCCTTGGACGTGGGAAATCTCTATTGAATTCACTTTCACTTAGGAATTAGGGTTGGGCGCAGGGTCTTATTTATAGACCTCTTGTGATCCAACTCCTCTTCCTCTCAACCAATCACAACCCTTTGTGAAATCAGATCTAAATCTGATTGGTTGAAAAAGAGACCCCTGGATTCCTCCTTAGAGGGCGCCTAAGACCAGTCAAACTGGATTCTTAGTAGAACTCTGATTGGAATCCTAAAGGGAGGTGGAGTCCTTGTCCAACAAGGACTCCTAGGCGCCTCCTACTTGGGCTCACGCCACCCTTGGCGTGCGCCCTTCTCCTTGCCAGGTTCTGGCAGGGGGACAAGCCCCCACCAGCTCTCCAATAGGTGCATGACATGTGGTCAAAAGTCAAAGGGTCAATGGTCAACGTTTGACCAGTCAACGGTAGACTTTTGACCAAAGTCAAAGAACAAGAAATGGCAGGTGACCAAAAATGGCAGGTAATGTCTTACAAATAAGACAACCTATTCTGACTTGGACAACCTCCAGTCAGACCATATGAAGGCCTCTGATTGAGCACAAACTCCTTTGGCTCAGTCAGGACAACTTATTTATGATAGTAAAAGAAGAACGTTAGGTTCAATCGAGTGCTAGCACGATTTCCTTGAACCTAATTGAATCTCATTCAGATCAATTGAACTAGATCAGTTCAATTGATGATCACCAGATTCAAACCCTTGTTTGTGTGACCCAGTTAGGTTCAGTTCTGTATGGTAATGGGATATGTCATGATCTCTATCATAGACATCATCGAAACTCCTTTCGATGGATCAGAACTCTTCTGATTCGAACAGCTAGAATGATCGATCATCTAAATCATTCTAATTGCTCCCAAAATCCACCAGTGACACCTAGCAGTATATGGTGGCAACCCATCAGAGCTGAATGCGAACCTCTTGGTGCAGCTACCTGTGTGATTCAGTTCTTCTATCTTGAGCCCCGATCAGATTAGGGTTAAGGTGAACTCGTCAAACCCTAGTCTCTGTCATATGATGTAATCATTCGATTCGAGTCCAATGTGAAAATCTAAATAGAAACTCTTTCTATTATTTCACTCTACCATGGCCATGGATTTCTGGACTTGATTCTCATGATCATCATAGGGCTGCTCCTCTACCACCGAGGTAGATAGATCCCATCTTGATGCAATCCAGTTCCTACAATGAACATGCTATAGCCAACATACACCTCAGGGTTCCATATGGCTAGGAGACCGAGTAATGGTGTAGTCAAACTATAACACCCTCAAGGTGAACTGCCGATGCATCTCAGGTCAAAGAACCAGACACACTACTGCAGCATCGAGTCAGTCATTGACGAGAAGGTAGACTTCCTAATGACTACTCGAGGTGGTCACGCTCAGTGCCCTCGTTCTCTAACGAGTACCTGTACTCTCGCTCCGGTGTCTCCACACCGTAGACTCAAGACTCATCTACTAAAGAGAAGCGATCGTACACCAACCTTCCGGATCAATCACCATCCTCGTGATGATCCTATGGTCGGGAGCTGTTTATGAGTTAATAATGATTATTCATGTCTTAAATTTTCAACTCTTGAAAATATGAATTATCATTACCATTAACTCAAAGGATGTATCACAGACACTAAATACACATATGTGATAGAAAATAACCCATTTCATTAATTATAGTCAAAATTACAATTTTGCCCCTAGAAGTGTATTACAAGTGTCAGCCAATTCTGGCTTCTAGGGCACATATATCTAACAATCTCCCACTTGTCCTAAAGCCAATTGGCTACAAGTCTAAGTCCCATCTTCTCAAGGTGGGCTTCGATCTTCTGCTGGCCCAACGGCTTTGTAAGTGGGTCTGCCACATTATCTGCGGAGTTGACTCTCTTGACCTCAACGTAACCTTTCTCAAGGTAATCGCGGATGAGATGGTATCACCGTTTGCTTGGAACTCTTCCAGCACAAACAGTCTGCCAGATGTCGACTTTCGATCATCTATATCGGACATGAAGTCCGAGTCTGTGTATCCCTGGAACTTGGAGTTCTCCATTACCAAAGACCAACATCATATCCTTAGTTCTTCTCAAGTACTTAAGGATACATTTCACAGAAGTCCAGTGTTCTTCACCTGGATTTGACTGATATCTGCTTGTGACACTCACAGCATGGGCTATATCAGGTCGTGTACATAGCATGGCATACATGAGGCTCCCTATTGCAGAAGCATAAGGGATCTTGCTCATGCGTTCTATTTCCTCAGGTGTGCTGGGGCACATCTTCTTGGAAAGATGAATACCATGTCTGAAGGGTATTAATCCCCTCTTAGAGTTTTCCATACTAAACCTCTTTAGTACTTCCTCTATGTACATCTTCTGTGAAAGTCCTAGCATCCTATTCGGTCTATCCCTATAGACCTTAATTCCTAGAATAAAGGATGCTTCACCTAGGTCTTTCATGGAGAATTCCTTGGACAACCACATCTTGACTGATGTCAACATGGGAATATCATTCCCAATAAGGAGGATGTCATCCACGTACAATACGAGGAAGACAACAGCGCTCCCACTGACCCTTTTGAAAACACATGGTTCCTCTTCATTTTTGATGAAACCAAACTTTTTGATCACATCATTGAAACGAGTGTTCCAGCTCCGAGATGCTTGCTTAAGTCCATATATGGACCTTTGCAGCTTGCAAACCTTGTGATCAGTATCACTGGATGTGAAACCTAGCGGCTGTTCCATATAGATATCTTCCTCAAGATATCCATTTAGGAATGCCGTTTTCACGTCCATTTGCCATATTTCATAATCGAAATAGGCTGCAACAGCAAGCAATGTGCGGATGGATTTTAGCATAGCTACCGGGGAAAAGGTATCCTGATAGTCAATGCCTTCGCGTTGACTATAACCTTTTGCCACCAGTCTAGCCTTGAATGTCTCCACATTCCCATCTGCACCAATCTTTCTCTTGAAGATCCATTTACACCCAATAGGTACTATACCTTCTGGTGGATCTACCAAGGTCCAGACTTGGTTTGAGTGCATCGAGTCAATTCTCTGACTTCATTGCCTCAAGCCATTTCTCGGAGTCGATATCTGATATCGCCTCGTTGTAGGTTTTGGGATCATCACCATGAGCACCATTACCTATGAGGAACATTTCCTCTACGTCCTCTGAAATAATACCTAAGTATCTTTCAGGGGGACGGGAAACTCTTTCCGATCTACGAGGTGGAGGAGGTAGTGTTCTTATTGGCTCAACCTGATTTGGTTCCACTTGGTCCTTAGCTCGTTCTGCTTGTGAGACTTTCTCATCAAGCTTAATCTGCTTTCCAATGCCACTATCTTGAATAAACTATTTTTCAAGAAATATGGCATGTCGACTCACAATCACATTGTGGTCTTCTGGAATGTAGAAATAGTATCCTAATGACTCTTTAGGATATCCTATGAATCGAGCTCTAAAGGACCTAAACTCTAACTTGTCCGCTTGTTGTCTTTTGACATAAGCCGGACAACCCCAAATTCTGAGATGACTCAGACTTGGTTTCTTACCGTGCCATATCTCATACGGTGTGGTAGGAACGGTTTTAGAGGGAACCCTATTCAGTAAATAGATTGAAGTTAATAATGAATGTCCCCAAAGAAAATCTGGGAGGTCTGTGAAGCTCATCATGGATCGAACCATATCCAATAGAGTCCGATTTCTCCATTCTGAAACCCCGTTGAGTTGAGGTGTTCCTGGTGGAGTCCATTGAGAGACTATGCCATTTTCCTTAAGATAGTCTAGGAATTCCCGGCTAAGGTATTCACCTCCTCGATCTGATCGAAGAACCTTAATGGGTTTTCCAGTTTGTTTTTCTACTTCATGTCTGAATTCTTTGAACTTTTCAAAAGGCTTCAGACTTATGTCTCATAAGATACACATACCCATACCTAGACAGATCATCGGTAAAGGTAATGAAGTAGACAAAATTGCCTCTAGCCGGCACATCGAATGGGCCGCACACATCAGTATGTACTAGGGCAAGGAGATCTGTGGCCCTCTCCCCATGTCCAACAAAAGGGAGTTTAGTCATTTTGCCTTGAAGACAAGATTCACAAGTTGGATATGACTCAAAAGTCAATGGACTCAATAGCCCATTTTTCTCCAATTTGTTAATCCTATCTTCTGCTATATGACCTAATCTCAGGTGCCATAGATATCTGTCGTTTGGACTATCCCTAGGTCGTTTGGCATTCACGTTTTGCTCGATAGTTAAAATAGGTACATCAATATGCAACTGATAAAGACCATTAACAAGGAAACCATTTGCAATTTTATTTCTTTCATAAAGAATGTTACAATGGTCCTTAAAGAAGGTGATCACATAACCTTCTTGTGCTAAGCATGAAACAGAAATCAAATTCCTGCTAGCTGCAGGCACATAATAACAGTCTTTTAAAACTAAGTCTAAACCAGATGGTAATCGAAGAGGGTATGTTCCCACGGCTACTGCAGCAACTCTTGCTCCATTACCGCGTAGGATCATGTCTCCATCCCTCAGCCTCCTGCTATCCTCAAGACCCTGCATAGAAGTGCACAGATGAGCACTAGAACCAGAGTCAAGCACCCAACTGGATGCAGAAGAAACCGTAAGGTTAGACTCAATAACGAGCATACCTCCAGAAGGACCTTCCTTCTTGTTCTTTAGGGTGGCCAGGTAAGTAGGGCAGTTCCGCTTCCAATGGCCGTCGCTGTTGCAATGGAAACACTTTCCTTTGCCATCGACCTTCTTCTTCGGTTCTGCCTTCTTCTTCTTTGATCCTTCTACCTTTTGCTTTTTCACAGACTTCTTTTTCTTTCCATAAGACTTTCTTTTGGAAGAAGTCCGTTCCATAGCAAGAACTGAGCCTTTAGAACCTTTCATAGAAAGCTCAGCGGTAACCAGCATATTCATCAACTCGGCCAAGGAATTTTGAAGTTTATGCATGTGGTAATTCATGATGAATTGCCCATATGCATCAGTCAAGGATTGCAGAATAATATCGTTCTGCAAATCCAAGTCCAACTTCACACCGAGCTTCTCAAGCTCTTCCATGTCCTTGATCATTGTCAGACAGTGATCTTGGACTGACTGCCCATCACGCATCTTAGCCTTAAAAAGTCATTTTCGTGACTTGATATTTGGCTGCGCGACTCTGTTCACCAAACATCTCCTGCAGGTGAGCCAACATTTGGCGAGCAGTCCCGATATCTTCATGTTGGCGCTGGAGCTCATCAGACATCGAGCCCAACATGTAGTATCTGGCCTTATTGTCTTCGTCAATCCATTTTTCCAGAGACGCTCTCTGTTCAGTGGATGGACGAGCTGGTAAGGTGGGAGGGTCCTGGTCCAAAACATGTGTTAACTTCTCTGAACCCAAAACAATTTTGTAGTTCCTGAGCCAATCTTTATAATTGGGTCCAGTCAGTCTATGTGTGTCTAGGATACGTGCCAGTGGGTTGGACGCAGACATTTTCCTGTAGAGAGTCAAAGATTCTAGTTAGATACTGTAATTTTGACTTGACCAATTTGTTTAGGGATTTTATTTTTAAACAAATTAGCTCCCACTATTTTCTCGGATCCCTACACTCCCTCTGTAGAGATGCGAAAATCTCCGCGATTGATGATTTCTAGTGGGTGGTGCGGTCTCACCAACTGACTCATCACCTCACCTAACAGTTATTGGTGATGGGTTAGCCAATGAGTGAACAACTCTTGTTCAATGATTCTCTAATCATGGTGCACCCAAACTTGGTCTCTAATTCATGAATCTCACCGTATCCGGAATATTGATCCACTCCTTAGTTAAGTCAGACCCACCATTTGCATAGACTGGGTTCCTAATTGGGTCTCTCACCGTATCCGGAAATATTGAGCCCAACTCATCCTCCAGCCCATAGCATCCAATGCCTAATAGACATGGTTGCGTCTTCCCGGTGCAACTGAGCCACTGTATCCAGCCGAGAACAATCAACCCCGGGAAGGGCCCGCACGTCTACAATGGTGGAAGACCTCAGACTTAATCTTTTCTTAGGGAGAATTGATTCAGGTCTCATTAAACTAGACTTGGCTTAGTCATAACAATTATGACTAACCTAGTGGCATGGGTCAGCTCGGATTATTGACCACCTCAGATCAGAACTGTGTCAACAGATATGGCCAGGTAAGTGAGACCGGTGGAAGGAATATGCCGTTAACTCGCACAAGAACGCATTCAGGTCGAGTAGCTTCCAATTAAAAACCAGTCGGTCGTCTGTGCCAAACTTACCTTAGACACCAAATTGTTGAGTCAGAACCAATTGGGTTAGCCTACAATCCAGACTCTAACCTCTGAGCCTAATTAGGTCTTGCTTGATCGTGACTCGATCTTGACCCAGACTTAATCCTATTAGGCTGGTCAATTTAAGCATTGTTGATCCCATCTAACCAACTCTTGATTCGGTTTGATCAACCGCTTAGACCTAATTGAGCTACCCAAGCCCGAACCCAGTATTATGAATATGTCTTAGATCTGAAATTCTCAATTTTAGACCTAATTAATATTCCATAAACTTAATTCTTAATTAAGTTGGGTTCATAAACAAAATATGCACAATAAATCCTAGGGTTTCAGGATCTAGGGTTTTGCAGAAAGTAAGTTTTGGGTTTCTGATTAAGGACGAACACGCAGCACCCCTACACGTCATAAGAACACCCCATCGAATGGGAAGAGAGGGCCTTTAAACCCTTCTTCGTTCTTATGACCGGACGGCCAAGAGGAACGCCTTAATCAGGAACATTCAATACTACAAAACAGTTATAGATCTATATCATATATCTCATATACAAATTTAGATCTAATCAAGGCATATTTTGCATACATCTCATGTATCAAATCATGCATGTTTTCAGATCTAAATTATCACATAATAATCTAAAAAATTAGATTTAAATTGATCTAATCAAAATAAATTCTAATCTAGACAATTATGTAGAACTATTCTACAACTAGTCTAGTCATGCATCTATCATATCTCATATGATATTTAAAATTAAATAATTTTTATTTGCTGTTTATCAGATGTTATTATAACACTTATAATATCAGAAAATAGTAAATAAGAAGATCTAAAATATGATTTAATCATATTAAATCAAAGACATGCAAAACTATTCTATAGAACTATTCTATTCTAGAACTAGTCATGCATATCTTCATGTTCTTAGATCCAAATCATTTAATTTTAATTTTTCTGATTTCAGATCTGATCACATCTCATGTGACATCTGAAATCACTTTATTTTTAATTAAAATAAAATTAAAATCAGATCTAAACAATTTTAGAACCATGGCTCTGATACCAGTTGAAGGGAAATCCTGATTTCCCGGTCCAGGTTCGTCCAGATCTGATTAGATCAAGAGATATATTTCAAAAATTTTCTCTTGATCTCAATCAGATCTTGATATGTTTCAGATCTGATTCTTATTATTTTAATAAATAAAATAAAA
>QRFJ01003071.1:33534-78932 GCA_006176705.1 Cocos nucifera
CATGGAGGAGGAAGAAAGAGGCAGCCTTGGGGCATAGAGAATTCTCCTTAATGAATTACTCCGATTGGATGCTGGTTCTTATTATAGACTATGCGTGATCCAACTCCTCTTCATCCCAACCAATCACAATCTTTTGTGAAATCAGATCTAAATCTTATTAGTGGGAATAGAGTCCCTTGGATTCATCCTTATATGGCGCCTAAGACTAGTCAAAGTTGGTTCTTAGGAGGAGTCTAATCGGAATCCAATAAGAAGATGGAGTCCCTATCCAATAGGGACTCCTGGGCGCCTCATGCTTGGGCGCATGCCAAGGGTGGCATGCGCCCTCCTCCTTGCCAGTTTTTGGTAGGGGGACAAACCCCCACCACCTTTTCAATAGGTGCGTGACACATGATAGTAGTCAAAGTGTCAATGGTCAACATTTGACCAGTCAAAGGTCAACTTTTGACCAAAGTCAAAGGATGAGAAATGGCAGGTGACCAAAAATGGCAGGTAATGTCTTACAAAATAAGACAACCTTTTCTGACTTGGACAAGCTCCAGTCAGACAAAGTGAAGGCCTCTAAATGAGCACAAACTCCTTTGGCTCAGTCAGGACAACTATTTATGATAGTAAAAGAAGAACGTTAGGTTCAATCGAGTGCTAGCACGATTTTCTTGAACCTAATTGAATCTCATTTAGATCAATTGAACTAGATTAGTTTAATTGATGATCACCAGATTCAAACCCTTGTTTGTGTGACCCAGTTAGGTTCAGTTCTGTATGGTAATGGGATATGTCATGATCTCTATCATAGACATCATCGAAACTCCTTTCGATGGATCAGAACTCTTCTGATTCGAACAGCTAGAATGATCGATCATCTAAATCATTCTAATTGCTCCCAAAATCCACCAGTGACACCTAGCAGTATATGGTGGCAACCCATCAGAGCTGAATGCGAACCTCTTGGTGCAGCTACCTGTGTGATTAAGTTCTTCTATCTTGAGCCCAGATCAGATTAGGGTTAAGGTGAACTCGTCAAACCCTAGTTTCTGTCATATGATGTAATCATTCGATTTTAAGTCCGATGTGAAAACCTAAATAGAAACTCTTTCTATTATTTCACTCTGCCATGGCCATGGGCTTCTGGACTTGATTCTCATGATCATCATAGGGCTGCTCCTCTACCACCGAGGTAGATAGATTCCATCTTGATGCAATCCAGTTCCTACAATGAACATGCTATAGCCAACATACACCTCAGGGTTCCGATATGGCTAGGAGACCGAGTAATGGTGTAGTCAAACTATAACACCCTCAAGGTGAACTGTCGATGCATCTCAGGTCAAAGAACCAGACACACTACTGCAGCATCGAGTCAGTCATTGACGAGAAGGTAGACTTCCTAATGACTACTCGAGGTGGTCACGCTCAGTGCCCTCATTCTCTAACGAGTATCTGTACTCTCACTTCGGTGTCTCCACACCATAGACTCAAGACTCATCTACTAAAGAGAAAGCGATTGTACACCAACCTTTCGGATCAATCACCATCCTCGTGATGATCCTATGGTCGGGAGCATTTTAGGAGTTAATAATGATTATTCATGTCTTAAATTTTCAACTCTTGAGAATATGAATTATCATTACCATTAACTCAAAGGATGTATCATAGACACTAAATACACATATATGATAGAAAATAATCCATGTTATTGATTATAGTCAAAATTATAATTTTGCACCTAGAAGTGTATTAGAAGTGTCAGCCAATTCTGGCTTCTAGGGCACATATATCTAACAATGGTTTGCCAAAGCTTGCCTTAGACACCATTAAAAAAGGATAGATATGCGGGCTATCAATTAAAAACCATCGGTCTGGTTTACCTTAGACACCAACTGATTTAATTAGTCTCAATTAGATCGACCTAACAGTTCATGCTAAACCATATAGCCAAGAATCAAGTCCATCTTGGGTCTCGTTAAAGATAAGGACTTAACCAAGTACAACTATTGTAATTGATCTAAAAATTTTTGACCTAATCTAAGACACTTGATTGGATTTAGTCAATTCTCTAATTAAGTCCATTCTTTAATCTAACCCTAGGTCTAACCTAATTAATGAACCTAATCCCTACTAATCCATTTAACCCAATATGTTATGTTTTGTGTCTTAGGATCTTCAATTCGTAATCCTAGATCCTAATCAAACAACTTCTTAATTCTTAATAAAGTTTTGGGCTGAGGGTTAGGGTTTGGCTTTTTGAAAATGATTTTCATGTTTGTAAAATATTTTTACAATATGGTTCTTCCAACCAAGTTGCACGTTTAATTCATAATTAGTATGCAAGTAAGATAAGAATGAAACTACTTTAGACCTAATCTAAATAGGTTCATGTAATTAAAATATTTTTAATTCTAATCAACTATAAATTATCTTAGATCAAATATAACATATTTATGATGATTAAAATTAGATTAAAATATTTTTAATTAGATCATAAAATTTTTTAGATCTAATCTAAAATTTTATGATCAATATTTTAGATCAGCACGTACTAGGACAACCTTTTCACTATAAGGGATAAACCTTATAGCAGGACAACCTTATAATTAGTCCATATAATCTAAAATTTTTATTTTTAGATCTAATTTTTTTTTAAATTTAATAAATTATAAATAAAATTAAATCATATCTAACAAATTTATGATGAAAAATAGATCTATATGAACTAGGACAACATCTCCACTGTAAGGGATAAACCTTATAGTAGGACAATCTTATAATCAGTTCGTGTGATCAGGATTTTTAATTTTAGATTTAATAATTAGATTATAAATTAGATCTAATTTAAGAAATAATCTAAATATATACATATAATCATGTAATAATCAACCTATGCTCTGATACCAATTTAAGAAACGAGATCTAGGATTTCAAGGCTAGATCTTAAAACTTTTTCAAGATCGAGTACGAAAAAAATAAAATAAATTAAAATTTATTTATAAAAGATAGAGAATTTTTAGATCTAAGATTCTATTATATGATTATGGCATGAGATTAAATAAAAAATTAAAAACTTAAAGAAAGAATAACATATTGATCATATCAACATGCATCTACACTACATCTAATATAGGTATGTAAAAATAGATTAGATCTGTATTATCTGTGCAAGTTATGATAGGTTTGGTATACAGGACAAAAGCATGGATTTCAAAGCAAAAACATGGAATCATATAAACCAAACCCAAACCCTAAGACCACCTCATTAGCAATTAAATCATATAATATGCATTTATAACATAAAAGAATGTATTAGAACATACCTCTTATTGCTAAAGCTAAAATGACCCTGATCGTCGGTAGCAATCCGTCAGGATTTCCACCAGGTGCCCACGTGTTCACCCTCCAACATCGATCTACATAAAGACTTGATCAAGACACCAGCACCTCTAATTTATATAATTAGAGTCCTAATAATAAGAACTTTAATTAAAAGGGCAAGACCTTCTTTAGCCTTTATGTCACCTTCCTTGCCTCTCCTTATCTATCCTTTTTTTCTTTTATCTTCTTAATTTTTCTTCCTAATCTCTTAGTCTTAAGATGACTTCTTGTTCTTATAAGGACAAGATCTAGATAAGAGAAATGAAGAAAGAAAATTGGATAAAAAGAAACTCTTGTAAGAAAGAAAGATAATTCTCACACACCCCTGGACTCTTGGTGCGCACCCCTATTTATAATGTACGTAGGGGTGCCAACTAAATTTCTCACATCCTTTCCTCATCAATATCTCATGCCCCATCATTATATCTCACATCCATCTAAAAATTGTGCCATTTAAAATTACGTAAACTTAGTCCAAGAGGTGCCTTAAAATAGGACTCTTCGGACTAATTCTACGTAGATTTTCTACGAAGAGTTGCTATGCAAAAAATAAATGGTGCCATAATTAAAGGGCTTGGATCAGATAAGATGGCTATCTAATGGCCATTAAAGAGACACCCATTCAGCAAGAAGGTGTGGAGATGAACTTTGAATAGTCAAAGTCCCAAGAGGACTTGTCCAAGAGATGGAGGAGGGCGGCAAGGAGTCTTGGGCGGCAAGAATTCCTAGGTGACAAAGAGTCCCTTCTCAAAATAATAATGAAGTATTTCATCTACAGAAGGACTCTTTTACGCCCCATGTCTGATGTCTATGCCAATATAAAAATTTACATGACATAACAAAATGGAAAAAGTCAAAGAAGGTAGGCGCCAACTAATTCTATGCATCAAAGAATTCTTTGTGCATGAAAGACTTTCCACGCACAAGAGAGAGACTCTCTGGTGCATGGGATTCAGGTATGTGGCACCCCAACTAAAGCCCAATCAGTCTAGGTTAAACCAATTCAAGACCAAATCCTATTTGGCTCAAATCGGATCTAAATTAGCCCAAATCGGAAGCCAATTCGAATCCAATTCGAAATCCAGGTGCTAGGGTTTGCTACATGTGCTAGCATGTTCATCTTGCAAACATGGTCTAATCCAATTAGACCCTTAATCAACTCTCTTTGTGTGTGACCCATTGGGTTCCACATCTAACCAGCAGTGAGTCTGGGTGTGATTTGACCTAATCTGGTTAGAACTCAACCAAACCGATTTAGGTCAAAACTAGCCAACCCAATTTGACTTAATTTAGAACACTTTCTAATTTAATGATCAAATTAAAATTTTAATTTGATCGAACCCACAAGACATGATTGACGTCTAGCAACATATCATGACTTCTCAAAGATGTGAAATTTTGATGGAAATACCAAAAATATCCTTCAGTGAAAATTACCATGCAACTAGATCCTTCGATCTCCCTGCATCCTGAATATGACTCTGGGTATGGAAATATGTCAACCCCAATATCATATTCATTTCTCTTTCAATCTTATGATGATGATTCATTTAATGAAACATTAGAAACCATTTCTAATTTTTCATCATGCTTTGATCAAAGTCTTCCTGAATCATCATTTGTTTGAAGCAAGGTAGGATGCTATTTCCTCTTACCAGGAGAGATCGATTCCATGTTAACCTACTCACAACCTTCATATATATAATCTACCATATCCAGATCATCCCATACATAACTGAGTCATGAATGAGTATGAACCAAAATATGGATTTATATATATAAGATTCTATGGTAGTTTCAGGTCAAAGGATTACATGCACAAATTCCACTATGAGAACCATCTATTGACATGTAGATAAGACTCCATTAGATATTCTCAATTTGGATCAATTCAGTGAACTCATTCTCTAATGAGCACCCACATTCTTGTATTAGTGTCATACACAAGTTATTGTGAGATCAATCATCCTCTCAATCGAGCATACAAAGAATGTGCTAGTCTTACCGAAAAACATTGATCCCTAACTCAATGTCCCATCGACTAGGAATATTTAAATTAGGATTTTAAGATTTTAGGTCTCACTGGTATGATCTCATCATAATCCTAAAACCATAGCCCTAATTTATAGGGTTCATCATAATCTTAAATAAATAATAAGACACTGCATATGATGAAATAAATGCCTTTATTTATTAAAAAATGTCATTACATGAGTTTGGAAGACAAAGAACATCCCAAAAATTAATTGGCTTGAGGGCATATTCCTTTCAATCTCCCACTTGCACTAAAGCCAATCGCCCTTATATTTTAATCCCATACAATCAAGGTGGCGATCAAACAGTTGCAGTGGTAAAGCCTTAGTGAATGGGTCTGCTATGTTGTTCTTTGTGTCCACTCGTTCTATGACTACATCTTGTCTTTCAATAATTTCTCGAACGAGATGGAAGCATCTCAGAATGTGTTTGGATTTATGATGAGACCTTGGTTCCTTTGCTTGAGCAACAGCTCCAGTATTATCATAGTAAAGTGGTACTGGATTCTCAATTTCAGGAATAACTCCCAATTCAGTGATGAACTTCTTCATCCAGACAGCTTCCTTGGCGGCTTCACTTACAGCTATGTATTCTGCTTCAGTGGTTGAGTCAGCTACAGTTGGCTGCTTAGTACTCTTCCAACTTACTGCTCCACCATTCAGAGTAAAGACATACCCTAAAATGGATTTGCTATCATCTGGGTCTGATTGAAAACTAGAATCAGAATATGCTTCTAATTTAAGATCAGAACCACCATATACTAGAAAAATATCTTTAGTCCTTCTCAAGTACTTAAGAATATTTTTCACAGCTTTCCAATGATCCTCTCCTGGATCAGCTTGAAATCTACTTGCAATGCCTAAAGCATAAGCAACATCAGGCCTTGTACATAACATGGCATACATTATTGATCCAACAGCCGAAGCATAAGGAATAGAACTCATTCTATTTCTCTCTTCAGGTGTCTTAGGAGACATCTTTTTAGAGAGATGTATGCCTTGACTCATGGGTAAATAACCTCTTTTACTCCCATCCATACTGAATCTTTTCAGTATTAAGTCAATGTACCTTGATTGGGACAAGCCTAGCATCCTCTTAGATCTATCTCTATAGATCTTTATTCCTAGTATATAGGATGCTTCTCCCAAATCTTTCATGGAAAAACTTATTTGATAGCCATAATTTGACTGATTGTAACATTGGGATATCATTCCCAATGAGGAGTATGTCATCTACATACAGAACCAAGAAGACTATGGTTCTTCCCACTAGTTTTCTTGTACACACATGGTTCATCAACATTCTTGATAAAACCAAACTCTTTTACTGTTTCATCAAAATGGATGTTCCAACTCCTTGATGCTTGCTTTAATCCATAAATGGATCTCTTAAGCTTGCATACCTGATTTGGTCTCTCATTTGACTCAAATCCCTCTGGCTGTGACATATAGACCTCCTCCTCAAGGAAACCATTAAGGAAGGCAGTCTTTACATCCATTTGCCATATTTCATAGTCGTGGTATGCTGCTATAGCAAGCATAATCCGAATAGATTTGAGCATGGCAATAGGTGAAAATGTTTCATCATAATCAATCCCCTATTTTTGCCTAAAATCCCTTAGCCACCAATCTGGCCTTATAGGTTTCAATTTGACCATCAGCTCCAATCTTTTTCTTAAAAATCCATTTGCATCCAATAGGATTTATATCCTCTGGTGCATCCACCAAAGTCCATACTTTGTTGGTGTGCATGGATTCTATTTCGGATTGCATGGCAGCCAGCCATTTGTAAGAGTCCTTACTTTTGACTGCTTCCGTATAGGTCAGAGGTTCATCATTCTCAATGACTTGGGCTTCATTGTTCTCAATAATGAAACCATACCTCATAGGTGTATTTCGTACTCTTTTAGACCTACGGATAGGAGTTATGTGTTCTGGTTCTTTTATGTGATTATATGGTTGAGAAATTTCTATTTATTTTTCTTGAACTTCACTAAGTTCAATATTTCTGCCACTGCCCTTTTCTAGGATAAATTCTTTTTCCATGAAAGTGGCATGCCTACTTACAAATACCTTTTGTTCAGTAGGATGGTAGAATAAATATCCTATACTATTTCTAGGATATCCTATAAATAGACATCTGTCTGATCTAGCATCAAGTTTATGTCCAAAATTTCTTTTGACATATGCTGGACAACCCCATATCTTAAGATACTTAAGATTAGGTTTCTTACTTCTCCATATGTCATATGGAGTACTAGATACAGATTTAGAAGGTAACTCTATTCAAGATGTAAATTGCAGTCTCCAGAGCATGACCCCAGAAGAAAATAGGTAATTCAGTGAAGCACATCATGGACCGTACCATATCTAATAAGGTATGATTTTTTCTTTCGGCTACACCATTTAATTATGGTGTATAAGGAGGTGTCCATTCAGAGAGAATCCCTTTAACTTTAAGATAGTCTAGAAACTCACTAGATAAGTATTCTCCTCCTCGATCAGATCGATGGATTTTTATACATTGTCCAGTTTGTTTTTCGACCATACTTTGATACTCTTTGAATTTATCAAAGGCCTCTGATTTATGTTTCATAAGATACATATCCAAACCTAGATAAATCATCAATGAACGTTATGAAATAAGAGTATCCTCCTCTGGCTTGAGTTGTCATAGGACCACATACATCCGTATGTACAAGTTCTAATAACTCATTTGTCCTTTCTCCATGTCCACTAAATGGAATCTTGGTCATTTTATCCATGAGGCATGATTCACAAGTTCCCAATGATTCATAATCAAAAGGATCAAAGAACTTTTCCTTGTATAACTTGTTAATTCTAGCCTCACTAATACGACCTAATCGACAATGCCAAAGTAAAGTATTATTTATGTCATCTCTCTTACATGTTTTCTATTTTCATCAATATGAAATATATTGTCATCCAAACATAGAGTCAACAAACCATTGCTAAATATGCCAAAACAAATATTTTCATTAGAATATTTGATCGAGCAACCTTCGCTCGTTACATTAAGACTATAACCTTATTTTAATAACAAGGGTATAGATATAATATTTCTAATGATCTTAGGCATATAATAATAATTTGTAAGCTCTAAGATCTTTCCATAAGGTAACTTCAATATATTTGTCCCTACAGCTTCTGCTTGGATAGACTCTCCTCCAGCGCCATAGAGCTTGAAGTCACCTTTCTTCAAACTCTTAATTTTCTACAGCCCCTGCAAAGATTTGCAGATATGAAAACCACAGCCGGTATCTAATACCCAAGAATTTGAAATGGAAGAATTTAATGATAATATAGTATGTATCTCATACATACCTTTTGGTGCATTATTTGCACCAGACTTCATGGTTGCAAGGTAAGCCTTGCAATTCCTCTTCCAATGATCTATTTTGCCGTAGTGAAAATAGGTCGTCTGTCCGGAGACCTTCTTCTCCTTTTTCTTCTTATTTATACCACTTTTAGGATTCAACCTTCTCTTTGAACCCTTTTTGCCTGCCTTCTTCTTGGAGATCCCATTCCACAAGAAGAAGAGGAGCCTTATCTTTCTTGATATGGCTTTCTGCTGTCTTGAGCATATTTAATAGCTCAGGCAATAAGGAAGAATTCAGTTTGTTCATGTGATAGTTCATAACAAACTGAAGAAAATGAATTCTGGGAGTGATTGCAGGATCAAATCCTGACTTAACTCTCCATCCATAACAAAATCTAATTGACTTAATCGAGTGATTAGGTCAATTACCATCAAAACATGATTTTGTATGGATGTTCCTTCTATCATTCTTGCATGAAATAATTGCTTAGATATCTCATATCTAGCAGTCCTACTATGCTCTCCATAAAGCTCTTTTAGATTGAGCAATATGGATTGAGTGTCCATGCTATCATGCTGCCTCTGTAATTCATTATTCATAGAGGCAAGTATGATGCATTTGACAGTAAGAAAATCATTTTGCCACATCTTGTATGTGGACTTATCTTCATCTATGGCATCATTTTCCTAATGGCTTAGGATCAGGGGCATCAAGAATATAGGAGAGTTTTTCTTGACTGAGTACTATTTTTAGGTTTCTCAACCAGTCAACATAATTTTGATCCAGTCAATTTATTTGAATCCAAAATTGAACGCAATGAAAGTGAAGAAGCCATTTAATCTACATAATAAAGAACAATATATAAGCAAACAACTCATGATGACAAACATAATTAAATTAGGACTTTAATTTAATTATGTCTCCCACTATTTAATCAAAAAATCATAACCCTCTTATTGATTTTCTTAGTGAGAATAAGATCCTAATTCCTTATAAAAGGTCTTGTGGTTGCACAACAAACCTGTTATAAGTTCAAAGGTAGGAAACTCTTTCCAATTGCATTTTATGCAACTCTCAAAAAACTTTTGCCTCTAAAACATTAATAGCCTTGTGTTAGCACAACAAACTTTAATGTTTTAGTTTAAATAGAACCCTTCATTTCTATACAGTCAAAATGAAATATGACTACTTTTGTGGTTACACAACAAAGCAGTATATTCAAAATGCTGTAAGCATCTCAATGCACTAGATTAATATTACATCATTCCCCATGATAGATCTTGTGGTTACACAACAAAACTAATATGGTTCTGGACATAATAAGAACCTAGTATGAAGGAAGGCCTTAATGTAGTGAATATAATACTAAGCATTTCAATCTAGAATTAAATTAATCGAATCGATCCAGGTAAGTGGGAGAGAAGTGGGAGTCCCCCTGTTGCTTTCCTTAGACACCAATAAATTGGCCAGGTCAGACAATAGAACCAATTAAAAAATCATGTTCTCTTTACCAATCATGAACCATTTATCCTAGACACCGATTGATCAATTAGACATCCTGACTGATACAGCTATAGATTAATTACACTACAACTTAATATAATTTTTAAAGAGAGATTTAAAAGGTCTCGATGCACATTCTGATTTAAATCAAACTAAATGCCTAATAGCATCAATTATAATAAAATTTATATATATCTATTAACATGTATAATTATTCTAGGACAACCATCATTATATAGTGAATACTTTCCACTATATCAGGGCAACCTTTATAGAATAATATATACATCATAATCTCATTATGATAAATAAAAGAATATGATCTCATCATATAAATAACATGCAAATAAACACAAAAAATATATCATACTTTTTCATTTATGCCATTATATTATAAGTAAAGCATTATATGATTTAACCTAATAAGGCTTGCTCTGATACCACTGATGGGATTGGTGTACAGGGCGGAAGCATGGATTTCAAAGCAAAAACATGAAATCATATAAACCAAACCCAAACCCTAGGACCACCTTATTAGCAATTAAATCATATAACATGCATTTGTAATATAAAAGAAAGTATTAGAACATACCTCTTATTGCTAAACCCTAAATTGAACCTGATCGTTGGTAGTAGTCCGTCAGGGTTTCCACTAGGTGTCCACGTGTTCATTCTCCAATGTTGATCCACACAGAGACATGATTAAGACACCAGCACCTTTGATTTATATAATTAGAGTTCTAATAATAAGAACTTTAATTAAAAGGGCAAGACCTTCTTTAGCCATTATGTCGCCTCTCCTTATCTCTCTTTCTTTTTCTTTGTCTTCTTAATTTTCCTTCCTAATCTCTTAGTCTTAAGATGAATTCTTGTCCTTATAAGGACACGGTATAGACAAGAGAAGGAAAGAAAGAAAATTGGATAAAAAAAAACTCTTGTAAGAAAGAAAGATAATTTTTCACATCACTGGACTCTTGGTGCGCACCCCTATTTATAATGTACGTAGGGGTGCCAACTAAATTTCTCACACCCTTTTAAAAAAAAAATATCATGTCCCTTCAGTCAATCTCATACCTCATCAGTAAATAACAAGATGTAGACTTAGTCCAAGAGGTGCCTTAAAGCAGAAGGACTCTTGGACTAATTCTACGTAAGTTATTTATGAAGAGTCGCAATATTTCATCATTGGCACCATCCTTTTCATCCATTAGATCAGATAAAAGGGCCATCCAATGGCTCTAAAAAAGGATGCCCATTCAGAAAGAAGGCATGGAGATTATCTTTGAATAGTCAAAGCCCCAAGGGACTTTGACTTGGTCCAAGAGGCGTCAAGAAGGAGTGGGCGTCATGGAGTCCTGGGTGGCAAGGAGTCTTGGGCGACAAAAAATCCTGGGTGACAAAAAATAAAAATAAAATAGAGTTTTTAACATGTAGAAGGACTTTTTATCATCCCATATCAAATATCCACACCTATTCAAAATTTTTACGTGACATAACAAATAGAAAAGTCAAAGAAGGTAGGCACCAACTAATTCCATGCACCAAAAATTCTTTATGCATGAAAGACTTCCCACGCACAAGAGAGAGACTCTCTGGTGCATGGGATTTAGGTATGTGGCACTCCAACTGAAGTCCAATCAGTCTAGGTTAATCCAATTCAAAACTAAATCCTATTTGGCTCAAATCGGATCTTAATTATCCCAAATCGAAAGTCGATTCGAATCCAATTCGAAACCAGGTGCTAGGGTTTGCTACATGTGCTAGCATGTTCATCTTGCAAACATGGTCTAATCCAATTAGACCCTTAATCAACTCTCTTTGTGTGTGACCCATTGGATTTCACATCTAACCAGCAGTGAGTCTGGGTGTGATTTGACCTAATCTGGTTAGAACTCAACCAAACCGATTTAGGTCAAAACTAGCCAACCCAATTTGACTTAATTTAGAATACTTTCTAATTTAATGATCAAATTAAAATTTTAATTTGATCGAACCCACAAGACATGATTGACGTCTAGCAACATATCATGACTTTCCGAAAGATGTAAAATTTTGATGAAAATACCAAAAATATCCTTCAGTGAAAATTACCATGCAACTAGATCCTTCGATCTTCCTGCATCCTGAATATGACTCTGGGTATGAAAATATGTCAATCCCCAATATCATATTCATTTCTCTTTCAATCTTATGATGATGATTCATTTAATGAAATATTAAAAATCATTTCTAATTTTCATCATGCTTTGATCAAAGTCTTCCTGAATCATCATTTGTTTGAAGCAGGTAGGATGCTATTTCCTCTTACCAGGAGAGATCGATTCCATGTTAACCTACTCACAACCTTCATATATATAATCTACCATATCCAGATCATCCCGTACATAACTGAGTCATGAATGAGTATGAACCAAAATATGGATTTATATATATAAGATTCTATGGTAGTTTCAGGTCAAAGGATTACATGCATGCACAATTCCACTATGAGAACCATCTATTGACATGTAGATAAGACTCCATTAGATATTCTCGATTTGGATCAATTCAGTGAACTCATTCTCTAATGAGCACCCACATTCTTGTATTAGTATCATACACAAGTTATTGTGAGATCAATCACCTTCTCAATCGAGCATATAAAGAATGTGCTAGTCTTACCGAAAAATATTGATTCCTAACTTAATGTCCCATTGACTAGGAATATTTAAATTAGGATTTTAAGGTTTTAGGACTCACTGGTATGATCTCATCATAATCCTAAAATCATATCCCTAATTTATAGGATTCATCATAATCTTAAATAAATAATAAGACACTGCATATAATGAAATAAATACCTTTATTTATTTATTAAAAATGTCATTACATGAGTTTGGAAGACAAAGAATAGCCCAAAAAATTAATTGGCTTGAGAGCATATTCCTTTCAGCCCCCTCTATTCTTTTCTCTAATTTACCATGGAAAACTTGGTGTTTCTCACATCCTCCCTCAACAAAATAGGGTGCCCACTAAAATAAACCTTTGACTAGGTCAAAAGACCAAGTCAACAAGAAAACTAGGAAATAGTTTAGGGGGTGTCCAACTCTTGGATGCCTCCCAACAATTTTTGTGCATGAGATTCCTCAAATGATCACACAAAGAGAGAAGAAAAAGGGTGACAAAATAATACGTGGGCATGGGTTAATTTCCAAAGAGAGAGGAGAAGAGATTTATCGAATAAAAACTCTTATTTAGTTTGACTCATTTAAACTAACTTCCAAATAAGATCAAGTCAAATTTGTATCTAAATTAACTTGGATATGTGACATGGAAAATCAATATTAGGTGTGGAAATCATAAAAAAATTTTGGAAATAAAACTAAGTGGGCGTGGACCATCAAAATGGTGTAAAGGAAGAAACAAGGAATCCTAGTCCAACTGGACTAGGATTCTCATATATGGACTAGGTCAAATCAATTTTTAACCCAATCAAAATATGATTAGTGTAAGCCTAATTATTAGTGATCCTAGTTCAACTAGGAACCCAATTAATTTAGATTTAAATCATATTTAAATCTAATTTATATCCTAACTCAATTAGGAATTAGGTGCACTCAAATCCTAGTCCAACTAGGAATTGATTTTTTCTTGCAATTAGCTTATCCAATAAATTAATTAAACTTAATCTAATTAAGTCCAAACTAATTCTAATTGAATCTAATTCAATTATAGTTGATCTCAGTCCGATTGCTCAATCAGATTGAGCCAATTAGCAATCCAATTGCTAATCGATACTCCTACAACACTTGCATTAGGTCAAACCTTAATTGCATTGATTGTTTGACCTTAGAACAATTCTCAATCATTAATTATCCATTTAATCTAGTTTCAACCTCTAATGTGTGTGATCCTATAGGTTTGAACCTAAATCGATAGCATAGAAATCAATTCTTGTACCAATCAAAGTAACCATCTAGCAATGATTTTCGACATCTGGATAGGTCGAATGTATGCAAAAAAACATTCTTAGAATCCTAGCCCATGGTTACTATATAATTCATCCCTTTGATCAATATTGCTCAAGATGATTTTGAGTATGCTATCAATACTCATACAAGTCATCTCTATTATGTCTCAAAATTTTGCAAGTCCCGTGACTCCTCACGAGGATTACCCAATCCTAGGTTTTGCTAAATTGAAGCACAACGAGTCATTCTCTTTCTGAAGTTAATCAGGAGTGGTCAATTCCATCTTGACTTGCATACCGACTCTATAAGTACTTGACTGTATCCAAAAATCTTTCGAACCTATATTAGAAATACAAGCAGTCCGACATCAAAGTACAGTGAGTTGCTTGCAAGTCACCATAGTGATCTCAGATCGTTGGGATACTTATATCCATTGACCTTAGCTAGCTACTCTAAATAGTAGAGTACTACATTGATCATGTTCGGTATAGATGTACTCCTATATCTCACCTGGATGTCATACCAGTATCTCCACACCACTTGATTATGAGGACAACCAATGCATACGAAATACAGCGACCTACACTTAATAAGCTATCGTCCTTGTTAATAACTTATTATTTGATCTTGAATAGTTTAAGAACCATCCGATAAATCCTTCTTTATTGATTGATTGTGGTTCTAAGGACTTCATCATAATTTAGGAGTTCATTTAAGGAAGATAGAACTTCTATGATGAATCATCCAAATAACTATTATTATTAGATAATTCATATACTAATTTCAATCATGTATGACATAGATGATTGACTTTAGGACATATTTTCCAATAGATGACTCTTGAGAAGGGGAAGCTAAGAGTGGAGAGCTCTTATTCTAATCTTGATTCCATCCGTAGAAGATCATTACCCCCCTCCAACCAGCCGCTCTTTGAGATCCATGATCGAGATGATATTCTCAATTAGAAGCTTCAAGAAATGAACCGACGGATCGAGAAAATCCATCATATTGCCCCTACTCACCATGACGACATCTGCACTGACCCTCCATTCTCTACTCGTATCATGCAGGAATCCATCCTATCGAACCTCAAACTCTCCTAGTTTAAGACTTATGACGGGACCACTGATCCAGTTGAGCACCTCAAAACCTTCAGAACTATGATGCTACTCTATGACATGCCTGATGCCATTCTGTGCCAAGCTTTTCCCTCTACTTAGAAAGAAGCAGCGAGAAATTGATACTCGAACCTCAAATTGGGTACCATATTTTCTTTTGACTAGTTGAGCCATCAATTTATGGCTTATTTCATCATTAGCCAATGCTAGAGATGAGGTTCTGACTCTCTCATCAATATTAAGTAGAAGGAAGGGAGTCCATTCATGCTTATGTAAGCTATTTTAATGCTGTTACTTTGGAGGTCCAAAATTTGGATCAATCTATTACCATGGCCACACTGAAGGACGACCTCTAGAAGAACCATCTCCTCTTCTCCCTAGAGAAGAAGTACTCTCGAGAGTTTGCTGACATGCGGGCTCGAGCTAAAGGCTATGCTCAAGTAGAGGAGGCCTTCTAATTGAAAGATGAAAAAGCTGTAAGAGAGTGGCAAGTGGGTGAATCTAGTAAGTCCACAATGGTTGAGAAGCTGAGTGAAGCTCGACCATGCTCCAAAATCCCTCCTGAGCACAGACAAACCCAAACTCCACCTCGAGCTCATCGATCGAGAAGCCTAGATTGGAGGGCACGATAGAACTCCCCTTCTAGAAGATTTTATAACTAAAATCTCCTGAATGCTCTAAAGATCTACGTGTTGATGGAGATCAGGGAGCTACTATCGAAGCCAGAAAAGATGTGATCTCATCTAGCCAAGAGCAATCCCAACAAGTACTATCTCTATCATCACGACCATGGTTACGATATTGAAGAATGCATTTAGTTCCAAGATGAAATTGAGGAGCTCATCAGATGAGATTGGCTTGACCACTTTTTGAGATGTTGGTCGAAAAAAAAGGAAGGTCAACCAAGAGCTCTGCTGCAGCCTGAACCATCCTAGAGGGATAAGTCGCATGGAGATCGGCCCCCACTTAGAATCATCAACACTATCGCTAGTGGACATCAACAAAGAGAAACTAGTAGATTAGTAGAGCCAGCAAAATGGTAGAGGATTGAGGAGCCCATCATTTTTACTAAAGAAGATGCACAAGGGGTTCAATTCTCGCAAAATGATGCAGTTGTAGTAATTTTAAATATTACTGATTATGATGTATACTATGTTTTGATTGATAGTGGAAGCTCTGTTGATTCTTTGTTTTATGATGCATTCTCTAAAATAGCTATACCTGATAGTCAAATGGGACCAATGAGCTCTTCGTTAGTGGGGTTCACCGATGATGCTATGTCGGTGGAAGGAATAATTATCTTGTCTGTTGTGGTAGGTCAGTACCCAAAATAGTCCATGGCTCAAGTTGATATTTTAGTGGTAATGGCATCCTCTGCCTACAACATAATTCTTGGCTGACCTGGCTTGAATGCACTTTAGGTAGTAGTTTCACTTACTATTTGAAGATGAAGTTCTTGACAGGATATAGGATCGGAGAGGTCAGAGGAGATCAGGCTTTGGTGCGACATTACTACACCATTGCCCTGTAAGGAGGAAGGCAAATAGAGCCTTGTCTGATAGATGGACTTGATGCCCACGATGACTTGACTGAAGAGCAGGGGAAACCTATTGATTATCTTATTGCGGTTTCACTAAATGATGAAAACAAAGATCATACTATTCAAATTGACTCCAACTTGAGAGGACAAGTTAGAAAGTAACTCATCGCCTTCTTGCAGAGGAACATCGATGTCTTCACCTGGGTACCTATAGATATGTCCGAGATTGATGCAGAGGTGATGGAACATCACCTAGGTGTGGATCTCAAATGTTGGCTAGTAAAATAAAAGAAGCATAGCTTCGCACCAGAGTGATAGAAGGTAATTACTGATGAAGTAGACAAGCTTCTCAAAGCCCAGTTCATTCGGGAGGTATCCAACCCAAGCTGGATTGTGAATGTGATCCTCGTCAAGAAGAAAAATGGCAAGTGGAGGATGTGTATAGGCTTCATAGATCTGAACAAGATCTACACAAAGGATAGCTACCCCTGCCTAATAGATGTGTGCTCTAGATGCCAGATTGGCTGACACTTATAATATACTTCTAAGGATAATTTTATAATTTTAATTATAAATTAATAAATGAGTTATTTTCTATCATAGTGTATTTAAAGTATCTGTAATACATCCTTTGAGTTAATGGTAATGACAATTCATATTTTCAAGAAGTTGAAAATTTAAGACATGAATTTTCATAATTAACTCATAAACTCCTTCCGACTGTAGGATCATCATGAGAATGGTGATCAATTCGGAAGGTTGGTGTATGATCACTTTCTTAGAATAGATGTATCTTGAGTTTATGGTGTGGAGATACCAGAGCGAGAGTATAGGTACTCGTTAAAGAATGAGGGCACTGAGCATGACTACCTCAAGTAGTCATAAGAAAGTCTACCTTCTCGTCCATGATTGACTCAACGCAGTAGTGGTGTGTATGGTTCTTTGACCTGAGGTGCATCGATAGTTCACTTTATGGGTGTTATAGTTTGACTACACCATAACTCGATCTTCTAGCCATTCGGAATCTTAAGGTGTATGTTGGCTATAGCATGTTCATTGTAGAAATTGAATTGCACCAATAGAGGATCTATCTACCTCGGTAGATGAGGAGCAGCTCTATGATAATCATGAGATTGAGTCCTTAAGCCCATGACTATGGCAGAGTGAAGATGATAGAAAGAGTTTCTATTAGAATTTCATATTGGACTCAAATTGAATGATTAATTCATATGATAGACATTGGGTTTGACGAGTTTATCTTAACCCTTATCCAGTCGGGACTCAAGATTGAAGAACCCAATCCTATAGGTAGCTGCATCGAGGGGTTCACTTTCAGTTCTGATGGATTGCCATCATATACTGCTAGGTGTCACTGCTAGATTTTGGGAGCAATTAGAATGATTTTGATGATTGATCATTCTAATTGTATGAATCAGAAAAGTTTTAGTCCATCAAAAGATGTTTTGATAATGTTGATGATAGAGATCGCAAGATGTCTCATTATCATATGAAATTGAATCTAACTAGATCACACAAACAAGGATTTGGGTTTGGATATCATCAATTGAGCTAGCCCAATTTGATTGATTTGGATTAGATCCAATCAGGTTCAAGGTAATCATGATAGCACATGACTGAGCCTGACTTTCTCCTTACGTAATCTTATTGGTTCATCGCAACTGAGTCAAATTTGATTTGACTCATTCCTATATTTTGAATGGATTTATTTTCATCTAATTGAAATAAGTCCAGGTCAGATTAACTATAGAAATAAAATCCATTTATAGTCAAATTGGACTAGGGTCAGAAGTTGACCTAATTGAGAGAGTTGAGGGTCACCAGATTAGAGGCTTCTAAAAAATTCTATGGAAATTGGTTTGCTATAATTTTTGGATATGTGGTAGGGATCAAGACATTCTATGGATGTGCCAAATTTCATGATTTATGGTAAAGTTTTGACTAAGTTATGATAGAGTTTGATTTGGATCAAACTCTTGCAGGGAGGAGTCCCATGCGCCATGGACTCCTCCTCATCCTTTCTTCATGCCACTTTGCTAAGTGTTTTGGGTGACCAAACTTATTGAAGACCAGGTTTGGGATGTGGGCTATTAGGTAGGAGTCCTAAGTAATCAAGCAAACAAGTTGCTTGATCACTTAGGAGTCTTAGATGGTGCATAACATAAAAACCCTTCTCATGCCATATTGATGAAACGTAAGAAATATTTTCCCATGCCCAAAAGGCTGTCGTCCCTTCCATCTTCCATGCCATGTCTAATCCTCTCTCTCCCCTTCTTCTAAGTGCCAAAGGTTGGAAATAAATCTAAGAGGAAGATCCAATTAATATTGAGAAGATTTCAGCATCTATGCATCAATGTTCGTGAGATGGACAAGCAGCCTTTTCAAATTATTTTGAAGGTTCTTTAGATCAGATCCAGATCTAAACTTTGGAGAAAAGATTCATGAGGAGAAGATGTCTAGATCCTACCCAAGTGGATATCAGTAGAGGCCAAGCACGTGCGTGGCTCCTTCGAGAACCTAAGGATAGATCAGGATCATCATAGGATAATCTGATTACCCAAAACAAGATATGAAATTAAGTTTGATTTAATTTTATTTTATTCTTAATATTAGATCTTAAAGAATCAGATCCAAGATGTTTCAGATCTAATTATGATCTTAAGAGAAAAATTTTTGAAATATTTGTTCAAATCTAATCAGATCTGAACGATCCTGTGCCAGGAAATAGGGTTTTTCCTTCAACTGGTATCAGAGCTGCGTTAGTATTTCTTCATATCTATCTTAGATCTAATTTTATTTTTATTTATGATCTGATATTAAAAAGTTTTAGATATCACATCAGATGTGATTAGATCTAAAATAAAAAAAATAAAAATTAAATTATTTAGATCTAATATGTATGAGATGCATGACTAGACTAGGTATAGAATAGTTCTATGTGTAGTCTAGTATGATCATGTATTTAATTTAATTAAATATAATTTTAGATTTATTTAATTTTTATTTTTTTTATATTATAATTATTTTAATCTGATTTAAAAATAAAAAATAAAATTTTTAATTTTTGATTTATTCATATGAGATATGAAAGATGCATGCTTAGACTAATTATAGAATAGTTCTATAAAATAGTTTGTTTGATGTGATCAAATTTAAATTTTATTTTTTTAAATTTAATATATGATATTTCAGATCTGAAAGTATGCACGATTGATTGACTTATGACACATGAGATATATGCAAAACATGTATAAGTTAGATCATTAATTATATATGCGATATATGATTTAGATCTAACTAGTTTTGTAGTAGAAATTATATTTCTGATTAAGATGTTTCACTTGGCTGTCCAATCATAAGAACTAAGTAGGGATTAAAGGTCCTCTCCTTTCATTCGATGGGATATTCTTATGATGTGTAGGGGTGCTGCGCGTTCGTTCTTAATCAGAAATCAAAACTTATTTTTTTGTAAAATCTTAGATCCTGAAACCTTAGAATTTTATTACATGTTTTGTTCATGAATCCAAAATTTAATTAAGAATTAAGATTATGAAATTAATTAGATCTAAAAATTATGAATTTTTAGATCTAAGACATATTTATAAAATTGGGTTTGGGCTTGGGTAGTTCAATTAGGTTTAGCGATTGATCAAACCAAATCAAGAGTTAGTTAGGTGGGATCAAAGAAAGCTTAGATTTAACCAGTCTAATAGATTAAGTCTGGGTCAAGATTGAATCACATTGAGATGTGACTCGATCAAGTCAAGACCTAATTTGGCTTCATGGTTCAAGCCTGGATTATAGGCTAATCTAATTGGTTCTGATTCGATAATTTGGTATCTAAGGTAAGTCCGATAGATATGATTCACTGGTTTTTAATTCGAAGCTACTCGACCTGAATGCATTCTTGTCGAGTTAATGGCATATCCCTTCCACCGATCTTACTTACCTGGCCATTTGTGTCGATCTAGTTCTGATTCGAGGTGGCTAACAATTCGAGCCAACCCATGCCATTAGGTTAGTCATAGTTGTTATGACTAAGTCAAGTCAAGTTTAAAGAGATCTAAATTAAATCTTTCTAAGAAAATATTAAGTCTAAGATCTTCCATCATTGTAGATGTGCGGACCCTTCCTAGGGTTGATTGTTCTCGGCTGGATATAGTGGTTCAGTTGCACTGAAAAGATGCAACCATGTCTATTAGGTATTGGATGCTATGGGTAGGAGGATGGATTAGGCTCAATATTTTGGATACGGTGAGGGATCTAATCAAAAATCCAATTCATAAAAATGGTGGGTCTGACATAACAAAGGAGTGGATCAATATATCAGACACGGTGAGATTCATGAATTTGAGATCAGGTTTGGGTGTACCATGATTAGAGAATCATTGGACAAGAGTTGTTCGCCCATCGGTTGATCCATCACCAATAACTGTTAGGTGAGGGGATGAGCCAGTCAGTGGGATCTCACCATCCATTAGAAATCAATAATCATGGAGATTTTTGCATCTCTACCAAGGAAGTGTCGGAATCCAAAAAATAGTAGGAGCCTAATTTATTTAAAAATAAAATTTTTAAATAAAATGATTAAGTCTAATTATAAAATCTAACTAGAAACTTTGACTCTCTATAGGAAGATGTCTTCATCCAATCCACAAGCCCACATTTTGGACACCCATAGACTGACCAGACCCAACTACAAGGATTGGCTCCAAAATTTCAAAATTATTTTGGGTTTTGACAAGTTGACTCATGTGTTGGAATAGGATCCTCCCACCTTACCAACCCATCCATCCGTTGATCAGAGAGCATCTCTAGAAAAATGGATGAATGAAGATAACAAAGCCAGGTATTACTATTGGGCTCGATGTCTGATGAGCTCCAGCACCAACATGAAGATATCGGGACTGCTCGCCAAATGTTGGCTCACCTGCAAGGAGATGTTTGGTGAACAGAGTCGCGCAGCCAAATATCAAGTCACTAGAAATGACTTTTTAAGGCTAAGATGCATGATGGGCAGTCAGTCCAAGATCACTGTCTGATGATGATCAAGGACATTGGAAGAGCTTGAGAAGCTCGGTGTGAAGTTAGACTTGGATCTGCAGAATGATATTATTCTGCAATCCTTGACTGATGCATATGGGCAATTCATCATGAATTACCACATGCATAAACTTCAAAATTCCTTGGCCGAATTAATGAATATGCTGGTTACCGCTGAGCTTTCTATGAAAGGTTCTAAAGGCTCAGTTCTTGCTATGGAATGGACTTCTTCCAAAAGAAAGTCTTATGGAAAGAAAAAGAAGTCTGTGAAAAAGCAGAAAGATGGAAGGATCAAAGAAGAAGAAGGCAGAGCCGAAGAAGAAGGCCGATGTCAAAGGAAAGTGTTTCCATTGCAACAGCGACGGCCATTGGAAGCGGAACTGCCCTACTTACCTGGCCACCCTGAAGAACAAGAAGGAAGGTCCTTCTGGAGGTATGCTCGTTATTGAGTCTAACCTTACGGTTTCTTCTGCATCCAGTTGGGTGCTTGACTCTGGTTCTAGTGCTCATCTGTGCACTTCTATGCAGGGTCTTGAGGATAGCAGGAGGCTGAGGGATGGAGACATGATCCTACATGCATCGGTAATGGAGCAAGAGTTGCTGCAGTAGCCGTGGGAACATACCCTCTTCGATTACCATCTGGTTTAGACTTAGTTTTGAAAGACTGTTATTATGTGCCTGCAGCTAGCAGGAATTTGATTTCTGTTTCATGCTTAGCACTAAGAAGGCTATGTGATTACCTTCTTTAAGGACCATTGTAACATTCTTTATGAAAGAAATAAAATTGCAAATGGTTTTCCTTATTAATGGTCTTTATCAGCTACATATTGATGTACCTATTCTAACTATCGAGCAAAACGTGAATGCCAAATCAAAATGACCTAGGGATAGTCCAAATGATAGATATCTATGGCACCTGAGATTAGGTCATATAGCAGAAGATAGGATCAACAAATTGGAGAAAAATGGGCTATTGAGTCCATTGACTTTTGAGTCATATCCAACTTGTGAATCTTGTCTTCAAGGCAAAATGACTAAACTCCCTTTTGTTGGACATGGGGAAAGGGCCACAGATCTCCTTGCCCTAGTACATACTGATGTGTGCGGCCCATTTGATGTGCCGGCTAGAGGCAATTTTGTCTACTTCATTACCTTTACCGATGATCTGTCTAGGTATGGGTATGTGTATCTTATGAGACACAAGTCTGAAGCTTTTGAAAAGTTCAAAGAATTCAGACATGAAGTAGAAAAACAAACTGAAAAACCCATTAAGGTTCTTCGATCAGATCGAGGAGGTGAATACCTTAGCCGAGAATTCCTAGACTATCTTAAGGAAAATGGCATAGTCTCTCAATGGACTCCACCAGGAACACCTCAACTCAACGGGAAATTTCAGAATGGAGAAATCGGACTCTATTGGATATGGTTCGATCCATGATGAGCTTCACAGACCTCCCTGATTTTCTTTGGGGACACTCATTGTTAACTTCAATCTTATCTACTGAATAGGGTTTCCCTCTAAAATCCGTTCCTACCACACCGTATGAGATATGGCACGGTAAGAAACCAAGTCTGAGCCATCTCAGAATTTGGGGTTGTCCAGCTCATGTCAAAAGACAACAAGCGAACAAGTTAGAATTTAGGTCCTTTAGAGCTCGATTCATAGGATATCCTAAAGAGTCATTAGGATACTATTTCTACATTCCAGAAGACCACAATGTGATTGTGAGTCGACATGCCATCTTTCTTGAAAAATAGTTTATTCAAGATAGCGGCATTGGAAAGCAGATTAAGCTTGATGAGAAAGTCTCACAAGTACAACGAGCTAAGGACCAATTGGAACCAAATCAGGTTGAGCCAATAAGAACACTACCTCCTCCACCTCGTAGATCGGAAAGAGTTTTTTATCCCCCTGAAAGATACTTAGGTATTATTTCAGAGGACGTAGAGAAAATGTTCCTCGTAGGTAATGGTGCTCATGGTGATGATCCCAAAACCTACAACGAGGCGATATCAGATATCGACTCCGAGAAATGGCTAGAGGCAATGCAGTCAGAAATTGACTCGATGCACTCAAACCAAGTCTGGACCTTGGTAGATCCACCAGAAGGTATAGTACCTATTGGGTGTAAATGGATCTTCAAGAGAAAGATTGGTGCAGATGGGAATGTGGAGACATTCAAGGCTAGACTAGTGGCAAAAGGTTATAGTCAACGTGAAGGCATTGACTATCAGGATACCTTTTCCCCAGTGGCTATGCTAAAATCCATCCGCACATTGCTTGCTATTGCAGCCTATTTCGATTATGAAATATGGCAAATGGACGTGAAAACGGCATTCTTAAATGGATATCTTGAGGAAGATATCTATATGGAACAGCCGCTAGGTTTCACATCCAGTGATACTGATCACAAGGTTTGCAAGCTGCAAAGGTCCATATATGGACTTAAGCAAGCATCTCGGAGCTGGAACACTCATTTCAATGATGTGATCAAAATCAGTTTGGTTTCATCAAAAATGAAGAGGAACCATGTGTGTTTCAAAAAGGTCAGTGGGAGCGCTGTTGTCTTCCTCGTATTGTACGTGGATGACATCCTCCTTATTGGGAATGATATTCCCATGTTGACATACAGTCAAAATATGGTTGTCCAAGGAATTCTCCATGAAAGACCTAGGTGAAGCATCCTTTATTCTAGGAATTAAGGTCTATAGGGATAGACCGAATAGGATGCTAGGACTTTCACAGAAGATGTACATAGAGAAGGTACTAAAGAGGTTTAGTATGGAAAACTCTAAGAGGGGATTAATACCCTTCAGACATGGTATTCATCTTTCCAAGAAGATGTGCCCTAGCACACCTGAGGAAATAGAATGCATGAGCAAGATCCCTTATGCTTCTGCAATAGGGAGCCTCATGTATGCCATGCTATGTACACGACCTGATATAGCCCATGCTGTGAGTGTCACAAGCAGATATCAGTCAAATCCAGGTGAAGAACACTGGACTTCTATGAAATGTATCCTTAAGTACTTGAGAAGAACTAAGGATATGATGTTGGTCTTTGGTAATGGAGAACTCCAAGTCCAGGGATACACAGACTCGGATTTCATGTCCGATATAGATGATCGAAAGTCGACATCTGGAAGTCTGTTTGTGTGCAATGGTGGTGCTGTCAGCTGGAAGAGTTTCCAAGCAAACGGTGATAGCAGATTCCACCATGGAAGCAGAATATATCGCTATGCATCAGAGGCTGCAAAGGAAGCATTCTGGTACAAGAAGTTTGCTGCAGAAATTGGAGTAATGCCATCAGATGCCATTCCTCTATACTGCGACAACAATGGCGCCATAGCCCTTGCTAAGGAGCCGAGGTCTCACCAAAAATCCAAGCACATTGAGCGGCGATACCACCTCATCCGCGATTACCTCGAGAAAGGGTTACGTCGAGGTCAAGAGAGTCGACACTGCAGATAATGTGGCAGACCCACTTACAAAGCCGTTGGGCCAGCAGAAGATCGAAGCCCACCTTGAGAAGATGGGACTTAGACTTGTAGCCAATTGGCTTTAGGACAAGTGGGAGATTGTTAGATATATGTGCCCTAGAAGCCAGAATTGGCTGACACTTGTAATACACTTCTAGGGGCAAAATTATAATTTTGACTATAAATCAATAAAATGGGTTATTTTCTATCACATATGTGTATTTAGTGTCTGTGATACATCCTTTGAGTTAATGGTAATGATAATTCATATTTTCAAGAGTTGAAAATTTAAGACATGAATAATCATTATTAACTCATAAAATGCTCCCGACCATAGGATCATCACGAGGATGGTGATTGATCCAGAAGGTTGGTGTACAATCGCTTCTCTTTAGTAGATGAGTCTTGAGTCTACGGTGTGGAGACATCCGGAGCGAGAGTATAGGTACTCGTTAGAGAACGAGGGCACTGAGCGTGACCACCTCGAGTAGTCATTAGGAAGTCTACCTTCTCGTCAATGACTGACTCGATGCTGCAGTAGTGTGTCTGGTTCTTTGACCTGAGGTGCATCGGCATAGTTCACCTTGAGGGTGTTATAGTTTGACTACACCATTACTCGGTCTCCTAGCCATATGGAAACCCTGAGGTGTATGTTGGCTATAGCATGTTCATTGTAGGAACTGGATTGCATCAAGATGGGAATCTATCTACCTCGGTGGTAGAGGAGCAGCCCTATGATGATCATGAGAATCAAGTCCAGAAGCCCATGGCCATGGCAGAGTGAAATAATAGAAAGAGTTTCTATTTAGATTTTCACATTGGACTCGAATCGAATGATTACATCATATGACAGAGACTAGGGTTTGACGAGTTTACCTTAACCCTAATCTGATCGGAGGCTCAAGATAGAAGAACTTAATCACACAGGTAGCTGCACCAAGAGGTTCGCATTCAGCTCTGATGGGTTGCCACCATATACTGCTAGGTGTCACTGGTGGATTTTGGGAGCAATTAGAATGATTTAGATGATCGATCATTCTAGCTGTTCGAATCAGAAGAGTTCTTGATCCATCGAAAGGAGTTTCGATGATGTCGATGAATAGAGATCATGACATATCCCATTACCATACAAAACTGAAACCTAAACTAGGGTCACACAAACAAGGGTTTGAATCTGGATGATCATCAATTGAACTGATCCAGTTCAATTGATTTGGATTAGATTCAATCAGTTTCAAGATAATCGTGCTAGCATATGATTGAGCCTGACTTTCTTCTTATGTAATCTTTCTGATTCATGGCAATCGAGTCAGATTTGATTTAACTCATTCTTATATTTTGAATGATTTTATTTTCATCTAAATGAAATAAGTTTAGGTCAGATTAATTGTAGAAATTAAATCCATTCATAGTCAAATTGGACTAGGGTCAAAAGTTGACCTAATTGAGAGAGTTGAGGGTCACCTGATTAGAGGATTCTAGAAAATACTCTAGAAATTAGTTTGCTCTAATTTTTGGATATGTGGTAGGACTCGAGACTAGCTATGTATGTGCCAAATTTTATGATTTATGGTGAAGTTTTGACTAATTTACGATAGATTTTGATTTGGATCAAACTCTTGAAGGGAGGAGTCCCATGCACCATGAACTCCTCCTCATCCTTTCTTCACTCCACTTTGGGAAGTGTTTTGGGCCACCAAACTTGTTGAAGACCAGGTTTGGGACATGGGCTATCAGGTAGGAGTCCTTAGTAATCAAGCAAATAAGTTGCTTGATCACATAGGAGTCTTCAGGGATCTAGATGGCGTATAACATAAAAACCCTTCTCACGGCATATTGATGAAATGTAAGAAATATTTTCCCATGCCCAAAAGGCTGTCGCCCCTTCCATCTACCATGCCCTCTCTAATCCTCTCTCTCCCCTTCTTCTACGTGCCAAAGGTTGGAAATAAATTTGAGAAGAAGATCCAATTAATATTGAGAAGATTTCAGCATCTATGCGATGGTGTTCATGAGACGGACAAGCAGCCTTCTCAAATTGTTTTGAAGGTTCTTTAGATCAAATCCAGATCTAATCTTTGGAGAAAAGATTCATGAGAAGAAGATGTCTAGATCCTACCTAAGTGGATATCAATAGAGGCTAGGCACGTGCATGGCTCCTTCCAGAATCTTAGGATAGATCAGGATCATTGCAGGATAATCTGATTATACAAAACAAGATATGAAATTAAATTAGATTTAATTTTATTTTAATCTTAATATCAGATCTTAATGGATTAGATCTGAGATATCTCATATCTAATTATGATCTTAAAAAAAAGAATTTTGAAATATTCTTTTAGATCTAATCAGATCTGAACGATCCTATGCCGGAAAATAGGATTTTTCCTTCACTTCCTAGAATTGATCAACTGGTGGATGCAACCTCAGGCCACGAGCTTCTCACCTGCATGGATGCCATCTCTAGCTACAATCAAATCCTTATGGCACTAGAAGATGAGGAGAAAACTACTTTTATTACTGACTGTGGTCTTTATTGTTACAGGATTATGCCCTTCGGACTTAAAAATATAGGTGCGATATACCAGCACCTAGTAAATAAGATCTTCAAGGAGCAGATTGATTATAATATGAAACTCTATGTAGATAACATGCTTATTAAAAGCCGATCTTTATTAAACCATATTGTAGACCTATAAGAGACCTTTAGCACCCTCTGAAAGTACAAGACAAAGCTGAATCCAACCAAATATGCTTTTGAAGTAACTTCGAAAAAGTTCCTAAGGTTCATTGTGTCAAGGTGTGGCATCAAAACAAATCCTAAGTAGATCAGAACCATCCAAGAAATGACTATACCAAAATAATAAAAGAAGTTCAACGTTTGATAGAAAAAGTTGTAGCCTTAAATCATTTCGTCTCAAGATCGATCGAATGTTGCATGCCCTTTTTCCAAGTGCTTAAGCGACCAAAAAACTTCTGCTAGACTCCTAAATGTCAATAAGCCTTTGAAGAATTGAAGAACCATCTAAGCTTACCTCCTCTCCTTGCCAAGCCCGAACCTGGTGAAGAATTACTCTTATACCTGGCCATGTCTCACATTGCCGTTGGAGCAATCCTGATCAAGAAAGAAGCAAAAATTTAAAAGTTGATCTACTACATAAGCTGAGTTTTGAGGGATGCAAAAATAAGGTATACAAAATTGAAAAAGCTAACTTACATCTTATTGATTGTAGGCAAGAAGCTCTGACCTTATTTCCAATGGCATACGGTCACACTTCTCACTAATCAGCCCATCAAAGTAGTTCTTCACCAGCCCAATACCTTTAGAAGAATAGTGAAGTAGGCAATCAAGCTTACCGAGTTCGACATTAATTTCCAACCTCAGCCATCTATTAAAGCTCAGATATTGAACAACTTCATAGTAGAATGCACCATCTTGGATATCATCGGACTTAAATAGTAAGAAGTCTGTACTCCCAGTTCATAGTCCAATTTCCTTGAAGACAGAATAGATCTCCCTGAAGACTTCTAGGCCATATATATTGATGGTTCATCCAATGCCTCCGGAGTGGGCACGGGCTTGATTCTAATCAATCCAAAAGAAATTATTGCTGAATACGCACTATACTTTGAATTCCTCATAATAAATAATGGAGCGGAATATGAAGCCCTGATGGTGGGATTGAGAATAGCTAAAGAATTGAAAGCAAACTATGTGAAAGTCTATAATGATTCTCAGTTGATAGTGGGGAAAGTAAATAACAACTATGAAGCTCGGGAGGAAAGTATGAAGAAGTACTTAGAAAGAGTAAGAGGTCTGATTTTGGTCTTTAACAGCTTTGACATTTAGCAGATCCCCAGAGCAGAAAATACTAGAACCGACCTTCTCTCCAAATTAGCTACTTTGGCTCCAAGTGAATTGCTGAAAGAGATCTTCTTTGAGGTTCTATAGCATTCAAGCTCAGAGAAATCCAAGACTATAATGCAGGTTGACCATGAGCCTACTTGGGTTGACCCTCTAATTCTATACCTCAAAGATAATAAACTCCACAGAGATCCAAAGAAAGCTCAAAAGCTAAGAAATCAAGCCTTCCGATATATTTTATATGAGAATAAGCTATATAAGAGGTCGTATTCATTGCCACTCTTCAGATATCTCTGATCATCTAAAGCTGATTACTCTGAGAAAAGTTCATGAAGGAATATATGGAAACAATCTGGGAGTTAGATCTCTGTCTTACAAACTACTTCAATAAAGATATAATTGTTCAACTGTGTAGCAGGATGCCATAAATTATGTGAGAAAATGTGACTAGTGCAAAAGAAATGCCAACATTCAGTGTTAGATCTCGGTATTGCTTTGATACCAAATATTGGTGTATCATCATGGCATTACCTAGCTCTGATACCATGTTGCGGAATCCCTTGATCTTTAGCATGGACCTGAGAAGATCTTTGACATTCTTTAAGAGTAGCAAACCATCAATCTACCAATCTAGATCTGTGATGGGGCACCTCCCTCCTTAGGTTTGAGGGAGGCACCCCCTTGGGGCGGCAACTCTAGAAAAAAGAGAGAAGAAAGATTGAGGAAGAAAAGATCTATATTTCTTGCATTAACGAAAATCCTAATACATCCTATATATTTATATATAGCTATTAGGACCGACCAAAAACTTTTCTGACTAATCCAATACATGAAAGCACTCATCGAGCCCATGTACATATATCTCACATGCTCTCATCCCCTGGATCTGAACCCGACCCATACATGAGTTAGCCTCCTTAAGAACTTATTGGACTAGGCCTTAAGACCCTTGGATTAAACCTAATCCAAAACTAAATAGAAAACCCCGTATGTTCTGTACGCCACCTATCGAGCCGGCTAGCTCAGAAGTTGAGTAGACTCGATTACGTAACACCCAAACATCATCTTCTGTCTACCTAAGATAGTCGGCTTGGCTGTGCCCCGAGCTGGCTCGATCTCAGTCCGAGCTAGCTCAATTGTGTATTCAAGTCAGCTCACCTATATGTCAGCCCCTTATCTTGGCTGATTTTTCTCCTTGGCTTTGGTCCTTTGCTCCATCTTGTATTCTAGATCTCCAGAGCACCTATCAAGTCTCTCAAGATCCTCACACCTAAACCTCGAGCCCCATGTAGGGCTGCACGCCCCCTTCACCTAGGACAAGTCCTGTTCTAGTCCTAGAACTCATACCCATCCTAGACTCCTGGAACCAACACTCTGACTCCTCCTACGGCCTCCTAAGGCTTGGGAGCACCATAAATCCTAATAATCTCTACCTTGGTGCTCTAAGCCTTAGCAATGTCCTCCTGCATGATCCTGCTATCGCTGTGCATCCTGATAGTACCTTATGTAGACATCACCTCCACCAGTCCTCTTTAGCTACTGTGCACCCTTGAGGCCTTTAGGATGACCACCTCCACCGCTAAAGACCTTGGCTTGCACCTTCCTAGAATTATAGGAATTTCTTTTGCTTGGCAACTGCATCAATTATCCTAAACTTTTTTTGAGATCCCACAGCATTCCTATACCGGCACTCGCTACATATCCTAACACAATCTTCTTAGAACTTTGCCAGTCTTTTCTTTACATGCCGCTTGGTAGATATATGTGCTCTAGAAGCCAGAATTGGCTGACACTTGTAATACACTTCAAGGGGCAAAATTATAATTTTGACTAATATCAATAAAATGGGTTATTTTCTATCACATATGTGTATTTAGTGTCTGTGATACATCTTTTGGGTTAATGGTAATGATAATTCATATTTTCAAGAGTTGAAAATTTAAGACATGAATAATCATTGTTAACTCATAAAATGCTCCCGACCATAGGATCATCACGAGGATGGTGATTGATCCGGAAGGTTGGTGTACAATCGCTTCTCTTTAGTAGATGAGTCTTGAGTCTACGGTGTGGAGACACTGGAGCGAGAGTATAGGTACTCGTTAGAGAATGAGGGCACTGAGCGTGACCACCTCGAGTAGTCATTAGGGAGTCTACCTTCTCATCAATGACTGACTCGATGCTGCAGTAGTGTGTCTGGTTCTTTGACCTGAGGTGCATCGGCAGTTCACCTTGAGGGTGTTATAGTTTGACTACACCATTACTCGATCTCCTAGCCATATGGAATCCTGAGGTGTATGTTGGCTATAGCATGTTCATTGTAGGAACTGGATGGCATCAAGATGGAATCTATCTACCTCGGTGGTAGAGGAGCAGCCCTATGATGATCATGAGAATCAAGTCCAGAAGCCCATGGCCATGGCAGAGTGAAATAATAGAAAGAGTTTCTATTTAGATTTTCACATTGGACTCGAATCGAATGATTACATCATATGACAGAGACTAGGGTTTGACGAGTTCACCTTAACCCTAATCTGATCGGGGCTCAAGATAGAAGAACTTAATCACACAGGTAGCTGCACCAAGAGGTTCGCATTCAGCTCTGATGGGTTGCCACCATATACTGCTAGGTGTCACTGGTGGATTTTGGGAGCAATTAGAATGATTTAGATGATCGATCATTCTAGCTGTTCGAATCAGAAGAGTTCTGATCCATCGAAAGGAGTTTCGATGATGTCGATGATAGAGATCATGACATATCCCATTACCATACAGAACTGAACCTAACTGGGTCACACAAACAAGGGTTTGAATCTGGTGATCATCAATTGAACTGATCTAGTTCAATTGATCTGAATGAGATTCAATTAGGTTCAAGGAAATCATGTGCTAGCACTCGATTGAACCTAACGTTCTTCTTTTACTATCATAAATAAGTTGTCCTGACTGAGCCAAAGGAGTTTGTGCTCAATCAGAGGCCTTCATATGGTCTGACTGGAGGTTGTCCAAGTCAGAAAAGGTTGTCTTATTTTGTAAGACATTACCTGCCATTTTTGGTCACCTGCCATTTCTTGTTCTTTGACTTTGGTCAAAAGTCTACCTTTGACTGGTCAAATGTTGACCATTGACACTTTGACTTTTGACCACATGTCATGCACCTATTGGAGAGCTGGTGGGGGCCTGTCCCCCTGCCAGAACCTGGCAAGGAGGAGGGCGCACGCCACCCTTGGCGTGTGCCCAAGAGGTGCCCTAGGAGTCCCTTGTTGGACAAGGACTCCATCTCCTTTTTGGATTCCAATTAGAGTTCTTCCTAAGAACCAACTTTGACTGGTCTTAGGCACCCTCTAAGGAGGAATCCAGGGGACTCTATTCCCACCAATCAGATTTAGATCTGATTTCACAAAGGGTTGTGATTGGTTGGGAAGAAGAGGAGTTGGATCACAGCTTAGTCTATAAATAAGACCCTGCGCCCAACTCAAAGAGTAATCAGAATTCCCCATGCCCCAAGGCTGCCTCTCCTCTCCTCCTCCATGCCAAACTTCTTCTCCCTCTCCTCTCCATGTCCAAAAGGAGTTTTGGACTTGGTTGGTGCGAATCCAGATCAAAGAAAGGCGATCAAAAGCTAGAAGGCTGCGCTGCTGCAAAGGACGACTGCTGATCTTCAAAAGGAGTTTTGAAGATCCTCCAGATCAGATCCAGATCTAATTTTTGGAGATGTGATAGAGAAGAAGAGGATCTCTAGATCCAGCCTGAGTGGATACCGGTAGAGGCCAGGCACTTGCGTGGCTAGATCCAGAACCTTCCGCTGCATTACAGGATCATCAACAGGGTAATAGGATTACCCAAATCAAGGTAAATTAAATTTGATTTAATTTATCTTATTTTATTTTATTTTATTAAAATAATAAGAATTAGATCTAAAATATCTAGATCTAATTAGATCAAAGAGAAAAAATTTTTGAAATATATCTCTTGATCTGATCAGATCTGAACGAACCTGGATCCGAAAAATCAGGATTTTCCTTCAACTGGTATCAGAGCCAAGGTTCTAAAAGTATTTAGATCTAATTTTAAATTTATTTTAATTAAAAAATAAGTGATTTTAGATGTCACATGAGATGTGATCAGATCTAAAATCAGAAAAAATTAAAATTAAATGATTTGGATCTAAGATTAGAAAATATGCATGACTAGTTCTAAAATAGAATAGTTCTATAGAATAGTCTTGCATGTTTTTAATTTAATTTGATTAAATCATATTTTAGATCTATTTATTTACTATTTTTTGATATTATAATTATTATAATAACATCTAAAAAATAGCAAAATAAAAATTATTTAATTTTAAACATCATATGAGATATGATTGATGCATGTCTAGACTAGTTGTAGAATAGTTCTACATAATTGTCTAGATTAGAATTTATTTTGATTAGATCAATTTAAATCTAATTTTTTAGATTATTATGAGATAATTTAGATCTGAAAACATGCATGATTCGATACATGAGATGTATGCAAAATATGCCATGATTAGATCTAATTTGTATATGAGATATATGATATAGATCTAAAACTGTTTTGTAGTATTGCATGTTCCTGATTAAGGCATTCCTCTTGGCCGTCCGGTCATAAGAATGAAGAAGGGTTTAAAGGCCCTCTCTTCCCATTCGATGGGGTGTTCTTATGATGTGTAGGGGTGCTGCGCGTGTTCGTCCTTAATCAGAAACCCAAAACTTACTTTCTGCAAAACCCTAGATCCTGAAACCCTAGGATTTATTGTGCATATTTTGTTTATGAACCCTACTTAATTAAGAATTAAGATTATGGAATATTAATTAGGTCTAAAATTGAGAATTTTAGATCTAAGACATATTCATAATACTGGGTTCGGGCTTGGGTAGCTCAATTAGGTCTAAGCGGTTGATCAAACCGAATCAAGAGTTGGTTAGATGGGATCAACAATGCTTAAATTGACCAGCCTAATAGGATTAAGTCTGGGTCAAGATCGAGTCACGATCAAGCAAGACCTAATTAGGCTCAGAGGTTAGAGTCTGGATTGTAGGCTAACCCAATTGGTTCTGGCTCAACAATTTGGTGTCTAAGGTAAGTTTGGCACATACGACCGACTGATTTTTAATTGGAAGCTACTCGACCTGAATGCATTCTTGTACGAGTTAATGGCATATTCCTTCCACCGGTCTCACTTACCTGGCCATATCTGTTGACACAGTTCTGATCTGAGGTGGTCAATAATCCGAGCTAACCCATGCCACTAGGTTAGTCATAATTGTTATGACTATGACAAGTCTAGTTTAATGAGACCTGAATCAATTCTCCCTAAGAAAAGATTAAGTCTGAGGTCTTCCACCATTGTAGATGTGCGGGCCCTTCCCGGGGTTGATTGTTCTCGGCTGGATACAGTGGCTCAGTTGCACCGGAAAGATGCAACCATGTCTATTAGGCATTGGATGCTATGGGCTGGAGGATGAGTTGGGCTCAATATTTTGGATACGGTGAGAGACTCAATTAGGAACCCAGTCTATGCAAATGGTGGGTCTGACTTAACTAAGGAGTGGATCAATATTTCGGATACGGTGAGATTCATGAATTAGAGACCAAGTTTGGGTGCACCATGATTAGAGAATCATTGAACAAGAGTTGTTCACTCATTGGCTAACCCATCACCAATAACTGTTAGGTGAGGTGATGAGTCAGTTGGTGAGACCGCACCACCCACTAGAAATCATTAATCATGGAGATTTTTGCATCTCTACAGAGGGAGTGTAGGGATCCGAGAAAATAGTGGGAGCTAATTTATTTAAAAATAAAATTCCTAAATAAATTGGTCAAGTCATAATTACAGTATCTAACTAGAATCTTTGACTCTCTACAGAAAAATGTCTGCGTCCAACCCATTGGCACGTATCCTGGACACACATAGACTGACCGGACCCAATTATAAAGATTGGCTCAGGAACTACAAAATTATTTTGGGTTTCTGAGAAGTTAACCCATGTATTGGACCAGGACCCTCCCACCTTACCAGCCCGTCCATCCACTGTTGAACAGAGAGCGTCTCTGGAAAAAATGGATAGACGAAGATAATAAGGCCAGATATTACATGTTGGGCTCGATGTCTGATGAGCTCCAGCGCCAACATGAAGATATCGGGACTGCTCGCCAAATGTTGGCTCACCTGCAGGAGATGTTTGGTGAACAGAGTCGCGCAGCCAAATATCAAGTCACGAAATGACTTTTTAAGGCTAAGATGCGTGATGGGCAGTCAGTCCAAGATCACTGTCTGACAATGATCAAGGACATGGAAGAGCTTGAGAAGCTCGGTGTGAAGTTAGACTTGGATCTGCAGAACGATATTATTCTGCAATCCTTGACTGATGCATATGGGCAATTCATCATGAATTACCACATGCATAAACTTCAAAATTCCTTGGCCGAATTAATGAATATGCTGGTTACCGCTGAGCTTTCTATGAAAGGTTCTAAAGGCTCAGTTCTTGCTATGGAATGGACTTCTTCCAAAAGAAAGTCTTATGGAAAGAAAAAGAAGTCTGTGAAAAAGCAAAAGGTGGAAGGATCAAAGAAGAAGAAGGCAGAGCCGAAGAAGAAGGCGATGTCAAAGGAAAGTGTTTCCATTGCAACAGCGACGGCCATTGGAAGCGGAACTGCCCTACTTACCTGGCCACCCTGAAGAACAAGAAGGAAGGTCCTTCTGGAGGTATGCTCGTTATTGAGTCTAACCTTACGGTTTCTTCTGCATCCAGTTGGGTGCTTGACTCTGGTTCTAGTGCTCATCTGTGCACTTCTATGCAGGGTCTTGAGGATAGCAGGAGGCTGAGGGATGGAGACATGATCCTACGCATCGGTAATGGAGCAAGAGTTGCTGCAGTAGCCGTGGGAACATACCCTCTTCGATTACCATCTGGTTTAGACTTAGTTTTGAAAGACTGTTATTATGTGCCTGCAGCTAGCAGGAATTTGATTTCTGTTTCATGCTTAGCACAAGAAGGCTATGTGATTACATTCTTTAAGGACCATTGTAACATTCTTTATGAAAGAAATAAAATTGCAAATGGTTTCCTTATTAATGGTCTTTATCAGCTACATATTGATGTACCTATTCTAACTATCGAGCAAAACGTGAATGCCAAACGACCTAGGGATAGTCCAAACGATAGATATCTATGGCACCTGAGATTAGGTCATATAGCAGAAGATAGGATCAACAAATTGGAGAAAAATGGGCTATTGAGTCCATTGACTTTCGAGTCATATCCAACTTGTGAATCTTGTCTTCAAGGCAAAATGACTAAACTCCCTTTTGTTGGACATGGGGAGAGGGCCACAGATCTCCTTGCCCTAGTACATACTGATGTGTGCGGCCCATTTGATGTGCCGGCTAGAGGCAATTTTGTCTACTTCATTACCTTTACCGATGATCTGTCTAGGTATGGGTATGTGTATCTTATGAGACACAAGTCTGAAGCTTTTGAAAAGTTCAAAGAATTCAGACATGAAGTAGAAAAACAAACTGGAAAAACCCATTAAGGTTCTTCGATCAGATCGAGGAGGTGAATACCTTAGCCGAAAATTCCTAGACTATCTCAAGAAAAATGGCATAGTCTCTCAATGGACTCCACCAGGAACACCTCAACTCAACGGGGTTTCAGAATGGAGAAATCGGACTCTATTGGATATGGTTCGATCCATGATGAGCTTCACAGACCTCCCTGATTTTCTTTGGGGACACTCATTGTTAACTTCAATTTATCTACTGAATAGGGTTCCCTCTAAAACCGTTCCTACCACACCGTATGAGATATGGCACGGTAAGAAACCAAGTCTGAGTCATCTCAGAATTTGGGGTTGTCCGGCTCATGTCAAAAGACAACAAGCGGACAAGTTAGAGTTTAGGTCCTTTAGAGCTCGATTCATAGGATATCCTAAAGAGTCATTAGGATACTATTTCTACATTCCAGAAGACCACAATGTGATTGTGAGTCGACATGCCATCTTTCTTGAAAAATAGTTTATTCAAGATAGCGGCATTGGAAAGCAGATTAAGCTTGATGAGAAAGTCTCACAAGTACAACGAGCTAAGGACCAATTGGAACCAAATCAGGTTGAGCCAATAAGAACACTACCTCCTCCACCTCGTAGATCGGAAAGAGTTTTCCCGTCCCCCTGAAAGATACTTAGGTATTATTTCAGAGGAAGTAGAGGAAAATGTTCCTCGTAGGTAATGGTGCTCATGGTGATGATCCCAAAACCTACAACGAGGCGATATCAGATATCGACTCCGAGAAATGGCTAGAGGCAATGCAGTCAGAAATTGACTCGATGCACTCAAACCAAGTCTGGACCTTGGTAGATCCACCAGAAGGTATAGTACCTATTGGGTGTAAATGGATCTTCAAGAGAAAGATTGGTGCAGATGGGAATGTGGAGACATTCAAGGCTAGACTAGTGGCAAAAGGTTATAGTCAACGCGAAGGCATTGACTATCAGGATACCTTTTCCCCAGTGGCTATGCTAAAATCCATCCGCACATTGCTTGCCGTTGCAGCCTATTTCGATTATGAAATATGGCAAATGGACGTGAAAACGGCATTCTTAAATGGATATCTTGAGGAAGATATCTATATGGAACAGCCGCTAGGTTTCACATCCAGTGATACTGATCACAAGGTTTGCAAGCTGCAAAGGTCCATATATGGACTTAAGCAAGCATCTCGGAGCTGGAACACTCATTTCAATGATGTGATCAAAAAGTTTGGTTTCATCAAAAATGAAGAGGAACCATGTGTTTTCAAAAAGGGTCAGTGGGAGCGCTGTTGTCTTCCTCGTATTGTACGTGGATGACATCCTCCTTATTGGGAATGATATTCCCATGTTGACATCAGTCAAAATGTGGTTGTCCAAGGAATTCTCCATGAAAGACCTAGGTGAAGCATCCTTTATTCTAGGAATTAAGGTCTATAGGGATAGACCGAATAGGATGCTAGGACTTTCACAGAAGATGTACATAGAGGAAAGTACTAAAGAGGTTTAGTATGGAAAACTCTAAGAGGGGATTAATACCCTTCAGACATGGTATTCATCTTTCCAAGAAGATGTGCCCTAGCACACACCTGAGGAAATAGAACGCATGAGCAAGATCCCTTATGCTTCTGCAATAGGGAGCCTCATGTATGCCATGCTATGTACACGACCTGATATAGCCCATGCTGTGAGTGTCACAAGCAGATATCAGTCAAATCCAGGTGAAGAACACTGGACTTCTGTGAAATGTATCCTTAAGTACTTGAGAAGAACTAAGGATATGATGTTGGTCTTTGGTAATGGAGAACTCCAAGTCCAGGGATACACAGACTCGGATTTCATGTCCGATATAGATGATCGAAAGTCGACATCTGGGAGTCTGTTTGTGTGCAATGGTGGTGCTGTCAGCTGGAAGAGTTCCAAGCAAACATTGGTGATACCACCTCATCCACGATTACCTCGAGAAGGGTTACGTCGAGGTCAAGAGAGTCAACTCCACAGATAATGTGGCAGACCCACTTACAAAGCCGTTGGGCCAGCAGAAGATCGAAGCCCACCTTGAGAAGATGGGACTTAGACTTGTAGCCAATTGGCTTTAGGACAAGTGGGAGATTGTTAGATATATGTGCCCTAGAAGCCAGAATTGGCTGACACTTGTAATACACTTCTAGGGGCAAAATTATAATTTTGACTAAATCAATAAAATGGGTTATTTTCTATCACATATGTGTATTTAGTGTCTGTGATACATCCTTTGAGTTAATGGTAATGATAATTCATATTTTCAAGAGTTGAAAATTTAAGACATGAATAATCATTATTAACTCATAAAATTGCTCCCGACCATAGGATCATCACGAGGATGGTGATTGATCCGGAAGGTTGGTGTACAATCGCTTCTCTTTAGTAGATGAGTCTTGAGTCTACGGTGTGGAGACACCGGAGCGAGAGTACAGGTACTCGTTAGAGAACGAGGGCACTGAGCGTGACCACCTCGAGTAGTCATTAGGGAGTCTACCTTCTCGTCAATGACTGACTCGATGCTGCAGTAGTGTGTCTGGTTCTTTGACCTGAGGTGCATCGGCAGTTCACCTTGAGGGTGTTATAGTTTGACTACACCATTACTCGGTCTCCTAGCCATATGGAACCCTGAGGTGTATGTTGGCTATAGCATGTTCATTGTAGGAACTGGATTGGCATCAAGATGGAATCTATCTACCTCGGTGGTAGAGGAGCAGCCCTATGATGAATCATGAGAATCAAGTCCAGAAGCCCATGGCCATGGCAGAGTGAAATAATAGAAAGAGTTTCTATTTAGATTTTCACATTGGACTCGAATCGAATGATTACATCATATGACAGAGACTAGGGTTTGACGAGTTTACCTTAACCCTAATCTGATCGGGGCTCAAGATAGAAGAACTTAATCACACAGGTAGCTGCACCAAGAGGTTCGCATTCAGCTCTGATGGGTTGCCACCATATACTGCTAGGTGTCACTGGTGGATTTTGGGAGCAATTAGAATGATTTAGATGATCGATCATTCTAGCTGTTCGAATCAGAAGAGTTCTGATCCATCGAAAGGAGTTTCGATGATGTCGATGATAGAGATCATGACATATCCCATTACCATACAGAACTGAACCTAACTGGGTCACACAAACAAGGGTTTGAATCTGGTGATCATCAATTGAACTGATCTAGTTCAATTGATCTGAATGAGATTCAATTAGGTTCAAGGAAAATCGTGCTAGCACTCGATTGAACCTAACGTTCTTCTTTTGCTATCATAAATAAGTTGTCCTGTCTGAGCCAAAGGAGTTTGTGCTCAATCAGAGGCCTTCATATGGTCTGACTGGAGGTTGTCCAAGTCAGAAAAGGTTGTCTTATTTTGTAAGACATTACCTGCCATTTTTGGTCACCTGCCATTTCTTGTTCTTTGACTTTGGTCAAAAGTCTACCTTTGACTGGTCAAACGTTGACCATTGACACTTTGACTTTTGACCACATGTCATGCACCTATTGGAGAGCTGGTGGGGGCCTGTCCCCCTACCAGAACCTGGCAAGAAGGAGGGCGCACGCCACCCTAGGCGTGTGCCCAAGTTGGAGGCGCCTAGGAGTCCTTGTTGGACAAGGACTCCATCTCCTTTTTGGATTCCAATTAGAGTTCTTCTAAGAACCAACTTTGACTGGTCTTAGGCGCCCTCTAAGGAGGAATCCAGGGGACTCTATTCCCACCAATCAGATTTAGATCTGATTTCACAAAGGGTTGTGATTGGTTGGGAAGAAGAGGAGTTGGATCAAGAGACCCCCGGATCGACTCAAGCCTACGGTGTGGAGACACCGGAGCGAGAGTACAGGTACTCAGAGAACGAGGGCACTGAGCGTGACCACCTTGAGTAGTCATTAGGAAGTCTACCTTCTCGTCAATGACTGACTCGATGCTGCAGTAGTGTGTCTGGTTCTTTGACCTGAGATGCATCGGCAGTTCACCTTGAGGGTGTTATAGTTTGACTACACCATTACTCGGTCTCCTAGCCATTGGAACCCTGAGGTGTATGTTGGCTATAGCATGTTCATTGTAGGAACTGGATTGCATCAAGATGGAATCTATCTACCTCGGTGGTAGAGGAGCAGCCCTATGATGATCATGAGAATCAAGTCCAGAAGCCCATGGCCATGGCAGAGTGAAATAATAGAAAGAGTTTCTATTTAGATTTTCACATTGGACTTGAATCGAATGATTACATCATATGACAGAGACTAGGGTTTGACGAGTTCACCTTAACCCTAATCTGATCGGGGCTCAAGATAGAAGAACTTAATCACACAGGTAGCTGCACCAAGAGGTTCGCATTCAGCTCTGATGGGTTGCCACCATATACTGCTAGGTGTCACTGGTGGATTTTGGGAGCAATTAGAATGATTTAGATGATCGATCATTCTAGCTGTTCGAATCAGAAGAGTTCTGATCCATCGAAAGGAGTTTCGATGATGTCGATGATAGAGATCATGACATATCCCATTACCATACAGAACTGAACCTAACTGGGTCACACAAACAAGGGTTTGAATCTGGTGATCATCAATTGAACTGATCTAGTTCAATTGATCTGAATGAGATTCAATTAGGTTCAAGAAAATCGTGCTAGCACTCGATTGAACCTAACGTTCTTCTTTTACTATCATAAATAAGTTGTCCTGACTGAGCCAAAGGAGTTTGTGCTCAATCAGAGGCCTTCATATGGTCTGACTGGAGGTTGTCCAAGTCAGAAAAGGTTGTCTTATTTTGTAAGACATTACCTGCCATTTTTGGTCACCTGCCATTTCTTGTTCTTTGACTTTGGTCAAAAGTCTACCTTTGACTGGTCAAATGTTGACCATTGACACTTTGACTTTTGACCACATGTCATGCACCTATTGGAGAGCTGGTGGGGGCTTGTCCCCCTGCCAGAACCTGGCAAGGAGGAGGGCGCACGCCACCCTTGGCGTGTGCCCAAGTTGGAGGCGCCTAGGAGTCCCTTGTTGGACAAGGGACTCCATCTCCTTTTTGGATTCCAATTAGAGTTCTCCTAAGAATCCAACTTTGACTGGTCTTAGGCACCCTCTAAGGAGGAATCCAGGGGACTCTATTCCCACCAATCAGATTTAGATCTGATTTCACAAAGGGTTGTGATTGGTTGGGAAGAAGAGGAGTTGGATCACAGCTTAGTCTATAAATAAGACCCTGCGCCCAACTCAATTAATAGAATGATTGAATCAAGATTTCCCATGCCCCAAGGCTGCCTCTCCCCTCCTTCCTCCATGCCAAACCTCTTTCTCCCCTTGCTCTCCACGTCCAAAAGGTTTTGGACTTGGTTGGTGCGATTCAGATCAAGAGAAAGGCGATCAAAAGCTAAGAAGGCTGCGCTGCTGCAAAGGACGACTGCTGATCTTCAAAAGAGTTTTGAAGATCCTCCAGATCAGATCCAGATCTAATTTTTGGAGATGTGATAGAGAAGAAGAGGATCTCCAGATCCAGCCCGAGTGGATACCGGTAGAGGCCAGGCGCTTGCGTGGCTAGATCCAGAACCTTCCGCTGCAAACAGGATCATCAACAGGGTAATAGGATTACCCAAATCAGGTAAATTAAATTTGATTTAATTTATCTTATTTTATTTTATTTATTAAAATAATAAGAATCAGATCTAAAACATATCAAGATCTGATTAGATCAAGAGAAAAAATTTTTGAAATATATCTCTTGATCTGATCAGATCTGAACGAACCTGGACCGGGAAAATCAGGATTTCCCTTCAACTGGTATCAGAGCCATGGTTCTAAAATTGTTTAGATCTGATTTTAAATTTATTTTAATTAAAAAATAAGTGATTTTAGATGTCACATGAGATGTGATCAGATCTAAAATCAGAAAAAATTAAAATTAAATGAATTTGGATCTAAGATTAGAAGATATGCATGACTAGTTCTAGAATAGAATAGTTCTATAGAATAGTCTTGCATGTTTTTGATTTAATCTGATTAAATCATATTTTAGATCTATTTATTTACTATTTTTTGATATTATAAGTGTTATAATAACATCTAAAAAATAGCAAATAAAAATTATTTAATTTTAAATATCATATGAGATATGATTGATGCATGTCTAGACTAGTTGTAGAATAGTTCTACATAATTATCTAGATTAGAATTTATTTTGATTAGATCAATTTAAATCTAATTTTTTAGATTATTATGAGATAATTTAGATCTGAAAAATATGCATGATTCGATACATGAGATGTATGCAAAATATGCCATGATTAGATCTAATTTGTATATGAGATATATGATATAGATCTATAAACTGTTTTGTAGTATTGCATGTTCCTGATTAAGGCGTTCCTCTTGGCCGTCCGGTCATAAGAACGAAGAAGGGTTTAAAGGCCCTCTCTTCCCATTCGATGGGGTGTTCTTATGATGTGTAGGGGTGCTGCGTGTTCGTCCTTAATCAGAAACCCAAAACTTACTTTCTGCAAAACCCTAGATCCTGAAACCCTAGGATTTATTGTGCATATTTTGTTTATGAACCCTACTTAATTAAGAATTAAGATTTATGGAATATTAATTAGGTCTAAAATTGAGAATTTTAGATCTAAGACATATTCATAATACTGGGTTCGGGCTTGGGTAGCTCAATTAGGTCTAAGCGGTTGATCAAACCGAATCAAGAGTTGGTTAGATGGGATCAACAATGCTTAAATTGACCAGCCTAATAGGATTAAGTCTGGGTCAAGATCGAGTCACGATCAAGCAAGACCTAATTAGGCTCAGAGGTTAGAGTCTGGATTGTAGGCTAACCCAATTGGTTCTGACTCAACAATTTGGTGTCTAAGGTAAGTTTGGCACATACGACCGACTGGTTTTTAATTGGAAGCTACTCGACCTGAATGCATTCTTGTACGAGTTAATGGCATATTCCTTCCACCGATCTCACTTACCTGGCCATATCTGTTGACACAGTTCTGATCTGAGGTGGTCAATAATCCGAGCTAACCCATGCCACTAGGTTAGTCATAATTGTTATGACTAAGCCAAGTCTAGTTTAATGAGACCTGAATCAATTCTCCCTAAGAAAAGATTAAGTCTGAGGTCTTCCACCATTGTAGATGTGCGGGCCCTTCCCGGGGTTGATTGTTCTCGGCTGGATACAGTGGCTCAGTTGCACCGGGAAGATGCAACCATGTCTATTAGGCATTGGATGCTATGGGCTGGAGGATGAGTTGGGCTCAATATTTTGGATACGGTGAGAGACTCAATTAGGAATCCAGTCTATGCAAATGGTGGGTCTGACTTAACTAAGGAGTGGATCAATATTCGGATACGGTGAGATTCATGAATTAGAGACCAAGTTTGGGTGCACCATGATTAGAGAATCATTGAACAAGAGTTGTTCACTCATTGGCTAACCCATCACCAATAACTGTTAGGTGAGGTGATGAGTCAGTTGGTGAGACCGCACCACCCACTAGAAATCATTAATCGTGGAGATTTTTGCATCTCTACAGAGGGAGTGTAGGGATCCGAGAAAATAGTGGGAGCTAATTTGTTTAAAAATAAAATCCCTAAACAAATTGGTCAAGTCAAAATTACAGTATCTAACTAGAATCTTTGACTCTCTACAGGAAAAATGTCTGCGTCCAACCCATTGGCACGTATCCTGGACACACATAGACTGACTGGACCCAATTATAAAGATTGGCTCAGGAACTACAAAATTATTTTGGGTTCTGAGAAGTTAACCCATGTTTTGGACCAGGACCCTCCCACCTTACCAGCCCGTCCATCTGTTGAACAGAGAGCGTCTCTGGAAAAAATGGATAGACGAAGATAATAAGGCCAGATATTACATGTTGGGCTCGATGTCTGATGAGCTCCAGCGCCAACATGAAGATATCGGGACTGCTCGCCAAATGTTGGCTCACCTGCAGGAGATGTTTGGTGAACAGAGTCGCGCAGCCAAATATCAAGTCACAAAAATGACTTTTTAAGGCTAAGATGCGTGATGGGCAGTCAGTCCAAGATCACTGTCTGACAATGATCAAGGACATGGAAGAGCTTGAGAAGCTCGGTGTGAAGTTGGACTTGGATCCTGCAGAATGATATTATTCTGCAATCCTTGACTGATGCATATGGGCAATTCATCATGAATTACCACATGCATAAACTTCAAAATTCCTTGGCCGAATTAATGAATATGCTGGTTACCGCTGAGCTTTCTATGAAAGGTTCTAAAGGCTCAGTTCTTGCTATGGAACGGACTTCTTCCAAAAGAAAGTCTTATGGAAAGAAAAAGAAGTCTGTGAAAAAGCAAAAGGTGGAAGGATCAAAGAAGAAGAAGGCAGAACCGAAGAAGAAGGCGATGTCAAAGGAAAAGTGTTTCCATTGCAACAGCGACGGCCATTGGAAGCGGAACTGCCCTACTTACCTGGCCACCCTGAAGAACAAGAAGGAAGGTCCTTCTGGAGGTATGCTCGTTATTGAGTCTAACCTTACGGTTTCTTCTGCATCCAGTTGGGTGCTTGACTCTGG
>QRFJ01003071.1:79880-111565 GCA_006176705.1 Cocos nucifera
CTTCTGGGTCTAGTGCTCATCTTTTGGTGCACTTCTATGAGGGTCTTGAGGAGGCCTTTTGGTTAAAGATGGTTATCATTTACCCATAAAGAGAATTATTGTGATATTATTATAAATAATGTTACAATAATAAATGGATAATAAAGATATGATATTTAACATTTATACAGCATATTAAGTATAATATACACATTTAATAAACATCCAAGTTAGATTATGTCATGGATGTCTATCTTTGGCATTATAGGCTTAGTCGTCTTGACAAGAATAGGATGAACGGATTAGCTTAAGAGAAAAATCTCAAATCAATGATTGTGAATCATTGATAACCTATGAGTCTTGTCTTCTTGGAAAGATGACAAAGTCACCTTTTACTAGAAAAGCTGAAAGAGTCGATAAAGTTCTAAGTCTCATATATAGTGATGTATGTGAACCTATAAGCTTAAGTATCAAAGAAAGATATTATTATTTCATTACAGATGACCTATCTGAGCATGGGTGCATCTAGCTTGAATCATTTGAAATGTTCAAATAATTTGATAATGAAATAAAAAAATAAACTAGAGATGGTATTGGAACTCTTTGATTAGATCGAGGAGGCAAATACTTATCTATTAAGTTTGTGACATATCTAGAAGAGAATTAGATTCTCTATTAGTAGATTATTTTTGGAACATGATGTATCGGAAAGAAAAAATTAAACTTTGTTAGACATGGTTTAATCCATGATAGGGTTCACTTGTCTGCCTGTTTCAAGGTTGTGCTGTTGTGACTACTTATTTTACTCTAAAAATATATTGAGTAAATCTATTGTACAGATTCCATATGGGATATGAATCAGGCATAAACCTAGACTCCCTCACCTTTAGGTTTGGGTTGATCGACCTATGTCATAGGTTTGCACATAGATAAACTTGGATCCTGGTCCAATAGCTATTTAAGGGTTATTAATTCTATCATGCTGAAGAACATAAGATGTTCATTAGCAGTAGGGCATTGTTTTTGAAAAGAAGTTTCTTAGAGAAGAAACTAATGCCTGTTAAGTTGAACTTGGAAATGTTTGACTAGTAGAAAATGAACCGACATAATCTAGTAAACATATAGAACTAGATTTGATCAGATCAAACTTTGAGCCCATTAAAGTGGAACCTTTAAGTAGATCCGATAGAGTACCATGTTAGCTAGATAGATACGTCAGTGCCTAGGTCTGGGATGGTGATCCTGTTGAGCTTGATGAGAATAGTAAGGATCTGATCACCTATAAGGATGCAATGCAATGGTCTAACTTTGAGAAGTGGCTTGGAGCTATAATCTAAATTGAAGTCCATGAAAATCAATAGTATGTGGACACTAGATGATTCACCTAAAGGAATAAAATTCATTGAATGTGAATGAATTTTCAAAAGGATCATAGTAGCACAGATGGAAAGATAGAGATCTATAAAGCCTGTCTAGCTATCATCTTAGAGTTCGAATATACGTTTCGAACATATGTCTTTGTTATGAACAAAGACAAATCCTACATTTGTAAGTGGGCAAAATATTCTATAGGGTTATTCCTTGTGTTGTCTGTGGATGAAGTTCTTCTAATTGGAAATGGCATTCCAGCATTGCAAGAAATAATGATTTGGCTATCATCTAATTTTTGAAGGAAAAAATTCTATTTTCTGGATCAGGTTCGTTCAGATCTAATTGGATCAGGAAGGATATTTCAATTTTTTTTTTAAGATCCTAATCAAATTTGAGACTCAGATCTAATCTTATTAATTTGATAATAAAAATAAAAATAAAAATAAAAATTAAATCTAATTTAATTATATCTTTATTTTGGGTAATCCAATTATCCTATGATGATCTCGACGTTTGTCTGAGGTTCTAGATGTAGCCACGCAAGCATCTAGCCTCTACCGATATCCACTCGAGCAGGATCTGGAGATCTTCTTCTTTTCAATCAATTCTTCAAAAATTAGATCCAAATCTGATCTTGAAGGTCTTCAAAACTGCTTTTGAAGAATGGTCATTGTCTCTTGCAGTAGTGCTGTCTTCTTCCTTTCTTGGCGTCTTTCACATGCTTGGATCACACCTTGTTCATGCCAAAAAGCCCTTGGGCATGGAGAGGAGAGAGAGGACCAGAGGGTGGCATGGAGAAGGAGGGAGAGGGGCTATGTGGTGTGGGCTAAAGGTAGAAAAATTTTTAATTCTAAGCACAGAAAGGGTTTCTATAGACCCTACTGCGCCATGCAATGCCACATCATCCTAGCCAATCACGGCCCTTTGTGCAATCAGATCTAAATCTGATTGATGAGATGATATCATCTGATCCAATCAGATGAGAGACCCTTAGAAACCTCCTAAGGTGGCACCAAGACTAGGTCAAACAAGACTTCCTGGTGCCATACAGTTTAATCCCCTGAAGCAATCCTAGAGTCCCATCTGTATGGGATTCCAGCTTTATCCTCATGGGGAGCATGCCTCCCTAGGCATGCATCCTCTTTCTGTCTGTATTTTAGTAGGAGGATAAGTCCCCAAGTACTCTCCTATAGGTGCATGACACATGGGAAGATGTCAAAGTGTCCAGGGTCAACATTTGACCAATGTCTGAAAACAAGATTTAGTAGGTGACCAAAAATGACAGCTGTTGTTTCAAATTTATCTCATAAATTAAGACAACCCTTTTTTGACCTGAACAAGCTCCAGTCAGACCAAGTAAAAGTTTTTGAGTAAGCCCAAACACATTTGGCTCAGTCGAGACAAGCTTTAATGATTATTAAAGGAGAACATTAGACTCAATCGTGTGCCAGCATGATTTTCTTGAACCTAATTGAATCTTATTCAAATCAATTGAATTGGGTTAGTCCAATTGATGACATCAAGATCTAAATTCTTGTTTGTGTGATCTTGTTAGGTTTAGTTCCGTATGATAATAGGATAAATCACGATCTCTATCATCAACATCATTGAAACATCTTTCGATGAATCAGAACTTTTCTGATTCAGATAACTAGTATGATCGATCATCCAAATCATTCTAATTGCTCTTGAAATCTACCAATGACACCTAGCAGCATATGGTGGCAATCCTTCAGAATTGAAAGTGAACCTCTCGATGCAGTTACCTATGTGATTAAGTTCCTCTATCTTGAGCCCCGACCGGATTAGGGTTAAGGTGATCTCGTCAAACCCTAATTTCCGTCATATGTAGTAATCATTCGATTCAAGTCCAATGTGAAAAATTTTAATAGAAACTCTTTCTATTATTTTACTCTACCATGGCCATGGGCTTATGGACTTGATTCTCATGATCATCATAGGGTTGCTCCTTATCTACCGAGGTAGATAGATCCCCTATTTATACAATCCAATTCCTACAACGAACATGCTATAGCCAACATACACCTCAAGATTTCGAATGACTAGAAAATCGGGTTATGATGTAGTCAAACTATAACACCCTCAAGGTGAATTGCTGATGCACCTCAGATCAAAGAACTAGACACACCACTGCAGTATCAATCCAATCATCGATGAGAAGATAGACTTTCTTATGACTGCTCGAGGTGGTCATGCTCAGTGCCCTCATTCTCTAACGAGTGCTTGTACTCTTGCTCTGGTGACTCAACACTATAAACTTAAGACTCATCTTCCCTAAAGAAGCGATCGTACACCAATCTTCTGGATCAATCACCATCCTCATGATGATCCTATGATCGAAAGCATTTTATGAGTTAATAATAAAAATTCATGCCTTAAATTTTCAACTCTTGAAAATATAAACTATTATTACCATTAACTCAAAGGATGTATCATAGACACTTTTAAAATATACACCGTGATAGAAAATAATCTATTTTATTATTTATAGTCAAAATTATAATTTTGTCCTTAGAAGTGTATTACAAGTATCAGCCAATCTGGCTTCTAGGGCACACATATCTAACAAACTCCCACTTTATCTAAAGCCAATTAGCTACAAATCTACGTCCCATCTTCTCAAGATGGGCTTCAATCTTCTATTGGTCCAATGACTTTGTAAGTAAGTTTGCCGCATTGTCTATGGAGTCGACACTCTTCACCTCGATGTAATCTTTCTCGATGTAATCATGAATGAGGTGGTATCACCGCTCGACGTGCTTGAATTTTTGATGAGACCTCGGCTCCTTAGCAAGGGCTATAGCGCCATTATTGTTACAGTACAAAGGAATGGCATTCGATGGCATCACTCTAATCTCTGCGGCAAACTTTTTGTACCAGAATACGTCCTTTGTAGCTTCTGATGCAGCGATGTACTCTACTTCCATGATGGAATCTACTATCACTGTCTATTTAAAACTCTTCCAATTGACAGCACCACTATTACACACAAACAGACTTTCAGATATCGACTTTTGATAATTTATATCGAACATAAAATCCAAGTCTGTATACCCTTAGACTTGGAGTTCTCCGTTACCAAAAACCAATAATATATCCTTAGTTCTTCTCATGTACTTAAGGATATATTTCATAGAAGTCCAGTATTCTTCATCTAGATTTGACTGATATCTGCTCATGACACTCACAGCATGGGCTATATCAGGTCGTGTACATAACATGACATACATGAGGCTCCCTATTGCTGAAGCATAAGGGATCTTGCTCATGCGTTCAATCTCCTCAGGTGTGTTGGGACACATTTTCTTAGAGAGATGAATGCCATGTTTGAAGGATACCAATCCTCTCTTAGAGTTTTCCATGCTAAATATCTTTAGCACTTCCTCTATGTACATCTTCTGTGAAAGACCTAGCATCCTATTTGGTCTATCTCTATGAACCTTAATTCCTAGAATGAAGGATGGTTCTCTTAGATCTTTCATGGAGAATTCTTTAGATAACCATATTTTAACTATGGTCAACATGGAAATATCATTCCCAATATGGAGGATATCATCCACGTACAGTACGAGGAAGATAATAGCGTTCCCACTAACCTTTTTGAAAATACATGGTTCCTCCTCATTCTTGATGAAACCAAATAATTTGACTATATCATTAAAATGAGTATTCCAGCTTCGAGATGCTTGCTTAAGTCCATATATGGACCTTTGCAGCTTGCATACTTTATGATCAACATCACTGGATGTGAAACCTAGCGGCTATTGCATATAGATATCTTCCTCAAGGTATCCATTTAAGAATTCCATGTTCATGTCTATTTACCATATTTCATAATCAAAATAGGCTGTAACAGCAAGTAATATCCGGATGGATTTTAGCATGGCTACTAGCGAAAGGTATCCTGATAGTCAATGCCTTCATGCTGACTATACCCTTTTGTCACTAATCTAGCTTTGAATGTCTCTACATTTCCATTTACACCAATCTTTCTCTTGTAGATCCATTTACACTCAATAGGTACTATACCTTTAGGTGGATCTACCAAGGTCTAAACTTGGTTTGAGTGCATCGAGTCAATTTCTGACTTCATTGTCTCTAACTATTTCTTAGAGTCGATATTCGATATCACCTTATCATAGGTTTTGGAATTATCACCATGAACCCTATTACCTATAAGAAACATTTCCTCTACTCCCTCTAAAATGGTACCTAAGTACCTCTCAGAGGGATGGAAAATCCTTTCCGATCTATGAGGTGGAGGAGATAGTGATTGTATTGGCTCAACCTGATTTGGTTCCATAGAGTCCTTAGCTCGTTGCTCTTGTGAGATTTTCTCCTCGATCTTGATCAACTTTCCAATGCCACTATCTTGAATAAACTATTTTTCAAGAAGGATGGCATGCCGACTCACAATCACATTGTGGTCTTTTAGAACGTAGAAATAATATCCTAATGACTCTTTAGGATATCCTATGAATTGAGCTCTAAAGGACCTATAGTCTAACTTGTCCACTTGTTGTCTTTTGACATGAGCCGGACAATCCCAAATTCTAAGATAACTCAGACTTGGTTTTTTACCATGCCATATCTCATACGGTGTGGTAGGAATAATTTTAAAGAAAATTCTATTAAGTAAATATATAGTAGTTAACAGACTATATCCCTAAAGAAAATCAAGGAGGTCTATGAAGCTCATCATGGATCGGACCATACCTAATCGGGTCTAGTTCCTCCATTCTGAAATCCCATTGAGTTGAGGTGTTCTAGGTGGAGTCCATTAAGAGACTATGCCATATTGCTTGAGATAGTCTAGGAATTCCTGACTAAGATATTCACCTCCTCGATCTGATTAAAGAACCTTAATGAATTTTCTAGTTTGCTTTTTAACTTCATGTTTGAATTTCTTAAACTTTTCAAAGGCTTTAGACTTATGTCTCATAAGATACACATACCCATACCAAGTTAAATCATCGGTAAAGATTATAAAGTAGACAAAGTTGCTTCTAGTTAGCATATCAAATAGGCTGCACACATCAGTATGTACTAGGGCAAGTAGTTTCATGGCCCTTTTCCCATGTCCTACAAAAGGAAGCTTAGTCATTTTGCCATGAAGACATGATTCATAAATTGGATATGACTCAAAAGTCAACAGTCTCAATAGCTCGATTTTCTCTAATTTGTTAATCCTATCTTCTACTATATGACCTAGCCTTAGGTGCCATAGATACCTATTGTTTGGACTATCACTGGGTTGTTTTGATCATATGGAATTCTCATTTTGCTCGATATTAAAGATAGATACATCAATATATAACTGGTAGAGACCGTTAATAAAAGAATCACTTACAATTTTATTTTTTTTATTAAGAATATTATAATGGTCCTTAAGAAAATTAATTACGTTGCCTTCTTATGCTAAATATGAAATAGAAATCAAATTTCTACTTGCAGCAGACACATAATAACAATCCTTAAGTACTAAATCTAAGCCAAATGGTAGTCGAAGAAGGTAGGTTCTCATGACCACAGCAGTAATTCTTGCCCTATTTTCGACACGTAGGATTATCTCACCATCCCTCAGCCTCCTGTTATCCTTAAGATCTAGCATGAAAGTGCACAAATGAGCACTAGAACTAGAGTCAAGCATCCAACTGGATGCAGAAGAAACTATAAGGTTAGATTCAATAACGAGCATACCTTCAGAAGGACCTGTCTCCTTCTTATTCTTCAGGGTGGCCAGATGTGTAGGACAGTTTCGCTTTCAGTGCCATCAGTATTACAATGAAAATACTTTTCTTTGTCAACGGCCTTCTTCTTCAGCTCTGCCTTCTTTTTCTTTCCATCTTTTACCTTCTATTTTTTCACAAACTTTTTCTTCTTTTCAAAAGAGTTTCACTTAAAAGAAGTCTATTCCATAGCAAGTACTGAGCCTTTAGAACCTTTCATAGAAAGCTCAACAGTAACCAGCATATTCATAAGCTCGGTCAGAGTATTCTCAAGTTTATGCATATGGTAGTTCATGATGAATTGCCCATATGCATCAGTCAAGGATTGCAAAATTATATCATTCTGCAGATCCTGGTCTAACTTCACTCCGAGCTTCTCAAGCTCTTCCAAGTCCTTGATCATCATCAGATAATGATCTTGGACTGACTGCCCATCATGCATTTTAGCCTTAAACAGTCATTTAGTGACCTGATATTTGGCTGCACGACTCTGTTCACCAAACAACTCTAGCAAGTGAGCCAACATTTGACGGGCGGTCTTGATATCTTCATGTTAGTATGGAAGCTTATCAGACATCGAGCCTAAGCCTAACATATGGTATCTAGCCTTATTATCTTCATCCATCCACTTGTCAAGAGATGCTCTCTGTTCAGCAGACGGATGAGCTGGTAAGGTGGAGGGATCCTAGTCTAATACATGAGTCGACTTCTCGAAATCCAAACTAATTTTGAAGTTTCGAAGCCAATTCTTGTAATTGGGTTCGATCAGTTTATGGGTGTCCAGTATACGGGCTAGTGGATTGGACACAGATATTTTCTTTTCTGTAGAGAGTTAAAATTTTTAGTTAGATTTTGTAATTAAGACTTAACTAATTTATTTAAAAATTTAATTTTTAAAAAAATTAGCTCCCATAATTTTATCGGATCCCTATACTTTCTCTGTAGAGATGCAAAAATCTTCATTATTACTGATTTCTAGTGGGTGGTGCAGTCCCACCAACTGACTCATCACCTCACCTAATAGTTATTGATGATGGGTTAGCCAATGAGTGAACAACTCTTGTGCAATGATTCTCTAATCATGGTGCACCTAGAATTGGTCTCTAATTTATGAATCTCACCGTGCCTGGAATATTGATCCACTCCTTAGTTAAGTTAGACTCATCATTTTGCATAGATTGGATTCCTAATTGGGTCTCTCATCGTATCCAAAATATTGAGCCCAATCCATCCTCCAGCTCGTAGCATCTAATGCCTAATAGACATGGTTGCATCTTTTCGGTGCAACTGAACCACTATGACCGATCGAGAATGATCAATTCTAGAAAGAGCCCGTACATCTACAATGGTGGAAGATCTTAGACTTAATCTTTTCTTAGAAAGATTTAATTTAGGTCTCTTTAAACTTGACTTGATATAGCAATAAGCATTATGACTAACCTAGTGGCATGGATCAGCTCAGATTGTTAGCCACCTTAGATCAAGATTGAGCCGACAAATATGGCTAGGTAAGTGAGACTGATGGAAGGGATATAACATTAACTCGATAAGAATGTGTTTGAGTTGAGTAGCTCTTAATTAAAAACTAGTCAATCATATCTGCCAAACTTACCTTAGACAATAAATTGTTGAGCCAGAACCAATCAGGTTAGCCTACAATCCAGACTCTAACCACTGAGCCTAATTAAATCTTAACTCGATCGATCACTCATGTAACTCGACCATGACCCAGACTTAATCCTATTAGGCTGGTCAATTTAAGTACTCTTGATCCCACCTAACTAACTCTTGATTCAGTTTGATCAACCGCTAGACCTAATTGAGCTACCCAAGTCCGAACCCAATTTTATGAATATGTCTTAGATCTAAAAATTTTCAATTTTAGACCTAATATTTTTTATAATCTTAATTCATAATTAAGTTTATGGTTCATAAATAAAATATGTATATAAAATTCTAGGATTTTAGGATCTAGGATTTTACAGAAAATAAGTTTTTTAATTTCTGATTAAAGACGAATGCGCAGCACCACTACACCCCATAAGAACACCCCATCGAATGGAAGGAGAGAGCCTTTAAATCCTACTTCATTTTTATGATCGGACGGTCAAGGGAAACATCTTAATCAGAAATATGATAAATCTACAAAACTAGTTAGATCTACATCATCTATCACATATATATAAAAATTGATCTAACTAAAAACATGCTTTGCATATATCTCATGTATCACATCATGCATATTTTCAGATCTAAATTATCTCATAAACATCTAAAAAGTAAGATTTAAACTTGATCATATCAATTAAATTTATTCTAGATAATTTTATAGAACTATTCTATAACTAGTCTAAACATGCATTTATCATATCTCATATGAACAAATTAAATAAATTTATTTTCTATTTTTTAGATCTAATTATAATATTTATAATATCAAAAATAGTAAATAAATAAATCTAAAAATTATAATTAATCAAATTAAAATTATGATTATGCTAGACTACACATAGAATAATTCTATTCCTAGTCTAGTCATGTATCTCATACATCTAAGATCTAGATTATTTAATTTTTAATTTTTTAATTTTAGATCTAATCATATCTAATGTGATATCTAAAATCATCTAATTATTAGATTAAAAATAAATTAAAATCTGATCTAATGAATTATAGAACCTGGCTCTAATACCAGTTGAAGGGAAAAATTCTATTTTTCGGATCAAGTTCGTCCAGATTTGATTGGATCAAAAAGGATATTTTAATTTTTTTTTTAAGATCCTAATTAGATCTAAGACTCATTATATTTGATCTTATTGATATGATAATAAAAATAAAAATAAAAATAAAAATTTAATTTAATTTAATTATACCTTTATTTTGGATAATCCAATAATCCTATGATGATCTTAATGTTTGCTTGAGGTTCTGGATGCAGCCATGCAAGCACCTGGCCTCTACCAGTATCCACTCGGACAGGATCTGGAGATCTTCTCTTTTTTAATCAATCCTCAAAAAATCAAAACTAGATTTGATCTTGAAGGTCTTCAAAACTACTTTTGAAGAACAGTTATCGTCTCTTACAGCTGTGCTGCCTTCTTCTTTTCTTGGCGCCTTTCACTTGCTTGGATCACACCTTGTTCATTCCCAAAAGCCCTTAGGCATGGAGAGGAGAGAGAGGACCGAAGAGTGGCATGGAGAAGGAAGGAGAGAGGCTTTGTGGCATGGACTAAAGACAGAAGCATTAAATTCTAGGTGCAGACAGATTTTATATAGACCCTGCTGCACCATGCAATGCCACATCATCCCAACCAATCATGATCTTTTGTGCAATCAGATTTAAATCTTAGTGAAATGATATCATCTAATCCAATTAGATGAGTAACCCTCGAAAACCTCCTAAGCTAGTGCCAAGATTGGGTCAAACAAGACTTCTTGGCACCACATAGTTTAATCCCCTAAAGAACCTTAGAGTCCCATCTGTATGGGACTCCAGCTTTATCCTCATGGGGCGCATGCCTAGGCCTCATGGGGCACATGCCTCCCTAGGCATGTGCCCTCTTCTTGTCTGCATTTAAGTTGGGGGACAAGTCTCTAGGTACTCTCCAATGGGTGCATGACACATGGGCAAATGTCAAAGTGTCCAGGGTCATCATTTGACCAATGTCCAAAAATAAGATTTAGCAGGTGACCAAAAATGGTAGGTGTTATTTTAAATTTATCTCATAAATTAGGACAACCCTTTTCTAACTTGGACAAGCTCCAGTCAGAGCAAGTAAAGGTTCCTGAGTGAGCCCTAATACATTTGGCTCAGTTGAGACAAGCTTTAATGATTATTAAAGGAGAACATTAGACTCAATCATGTGCTAGCACGATTTTCTTGAACCTAATGAATCTTATTCAAATCAATTGAACTGGGTTAGTCCAATTGATGATATCAAGATCCAAACTCTTGTTTGTATAATCTAGTTAGGTTTCATTTCACATGGTAATAAGATACATCGTGATCTCTATTATCGACATTATCGAAATATCTTCCGATGGATCAGAACTTTTTTGATTCAGACAACTAGTATGATCAATCATCCAAATCATTCTAATTGCTTTCAAAATCCATCAGTGACACCTAGCAGCATATGGTGGCAACCCATCAGAACTGAAAGCAAACCTTTTGGTGCAGTTACCTATGTGATTAAGTTTCTCTATCTTGAGTCCCGACTGGATTAGGATTAAGGTAATTTCATCAAACCCTAATTTCCGTCATATAAATTAATCATTCGATTCAAGTCCAATGTGAAAAATCTTAATAGAAGCCTTTTCTATTATTTCACTCTACCATGGCCATGGGCTTATGGACTTGATTCTCATGATCATCATAGAGCTGCTCCTTATCTACTGAGATAGATAGATCCTCTATTGGTGCAATCAAATTTCTACAATGAACATGCTATAGCCAACATACACCTCAAAATTTTGAATGGCTAGGAGTCCGAGTTATGGTGTAGTCAAACTATAACACCCTCAAGGTGAAATGCCGATGCACCTCAAATCAAAGAACTAGACATACCACTGCAGCTTCGAGCCAGTCATTGATGAGAAGATAGACTTTCTTATGACTGCTCGAGATGGTCACGCTCAGTGCCCTCGTTCTCTAGTGAGTACCTGTACTCTCGCTCTAGTGTCTCTACACCATAGAATTAAGATTCATCTCTCCTAAAGAATCGATCGTACACCAAACTTTTGGATCAATCACCATCCTCATGATGATCCTACGGTCGGGAGCATTTTATGAGTTAATAATGAAAATTCATGTCTTAAATTTTCAACTCTTAAAAATATGAGCTATTATTATCATTAACTCAAAGGATGTATCATAGACACTTTTAAAATGTACACGATGATAGAAAATAGCTTATTTTATTATTTATAGTCAAAATTATAATTTTGTCCTTAGAAGTGTCAGCCAATCTAGCTTCTAAGACACACATATCTAACAATTTCTCCATGTTCAAAATCAAATATGGTATACTCACTAATGGTAGTGAGTAGATACCAGTCTGATCTAAGTGAGAATCACTGAAAGATTGTATAGACAATCCTCATGTATCTAGAAAATATTAAGCTCCGATAACTCAAATATGGAGATACTAACTTAAAACTTATGGATGTTTGAATTTTAATTTTTATTCAGATCAAGATGACAATGAGAGAGTGTCGGGTCATACCCTAATTACAGGAGCAATCTATTAGAAAGATTTCAAGTAGGATATTGTAGCCTATTCAATTAATGAAGTGGAGTACATCGTGGTATATGATGCTGCCATGTAAGCTATGTAGTTACTGAGGTTCATTAGCAGGTTGGGAATGGCATCTTCCATCGATGGTCCTATCCTATCATAGCACTAGAACCACAGCTCAGGCTAAAGAACCAAAGGACCAACATATTCTGCATTGCTATCACCTTTAATTTTAGATCAAGGTGATGTTAATTTTTGGAAGATCGATGAAAATGGAGAACTTGACCAACCCATTTGCTAAGTTCTTGGAACTAAGGAGTTCTATGAAGAAGTGGAAGATAGTGAAGGAACCAGATCTAGGGTTTTATGGGTAGATCTTGAAACTTTTTCAAGATCATGCAACGAAGGACTTAAATAAATTAAATATTTATTTAAATAAATATGTAAACATCTAGATTTTAGATCTATTATATGATCAAGGCATGATATTAAATCAAAAATTAGAATCATACAAGAAAAAAAATGTTGATCAAATCAACCTAGATCTATACCACATCAAATGCAGGTATGAAGTTAATAGATTAGATCGATTACCTAAGCAAGTTAGATGTTCTAACTTGCTGATCTAGGCTTGAGGATGAAGTCATAAGACACACACGCATCCGGCCTCTAGAAGTCATCTACATGAGCCCACGAACACGATCAGAGATCTAGATGCAGAAAATCGGCACAATATGCTAGCACTGTGCTGATCTCTCTTCGACGGTTGATCCGATGCTTCCTTCTTTGAAACCTAGACACTCCAAAAAACTAGAAGAAAATAGGAAGATTTGTGATGCTAAGACACCTATCAAAAGCTCACAAAAAGGGAGGAAGAGCTTTGAAACAAAAACCTAAAAAGAAGATCTTCTTCTTCTTCTTTGTTCTTTTTCTAGATACCCTGATTTGTGTTTTCAATATCTTCACAACCTAGATGAATTTTTCTCTAATTTCTCTACACCAAATAGGCCCCTCAAACGTCTACAATCCACAAAAATTTTACATAAAAATTCTTTTTAAATAAAGAGATATACAAAGTCTAAATTAGGTAGAAAACCTAGACTAGGAAGGACCAAATAAGGGAAGTTGGGGTGTCCCCACCTTTTTTTCTGCCATGGACCAGCAAAGCGGGGTGCACAAAAAAGTCCTCTTTTACCATGAAAATCAAAGAAAATAAAGAAGGATGGGTTGGCACACTTATGGGAAGAGTTTTGGTTGACAAGGATTCTATCTCATAGAATCCTTAAGCAAAACTAATTTCCCTTTTGACTTGGTCTTTCAACAAACTTCCATAGGAGAAAAAAGAAGAGAGTTGTGAGGTGTGAGAAACCTTTGGGTGTGGAGATTATTCACATAAAAATACAAAGAGAAAAGGGTGGGGCACGAGGATTAGGTGGTGCAAGGAATAGGGAGTCCTAGTCACACTAGGACCCCTATTTTGACTTGGTCAAACAAGATCTTTTAACCAAATAAAAATAAGAGTAAACCAATCCAATTAAATAAGACTCTAATCCATTTAAAAACTTAATTAAATTAGATTAATTTTAATTTAATTTTAATTTAATTTTTTAATCAAATTAAAAAATTAGGTTGAGCCAAGTCCTAGTTAGACTAGGATTAGTTCTTCCTTGCACTTGACTATCCAATAAGCCAATTGGACTTGATCCAATCAAGTCCAAACCAAATCTAATTAAATCATATATAATTAGACTTAATCTCAACCTTCTAGCTTAATCAAATTAAGTTAATTAGCAATCAAATTGCTAATTGATCCTCCTGCAATACTTGCACTAGGTTAAACACCAATCGTATTGATTGTTTAACTCTAAAATGATTCTAAATCGCTGATCAACCATCTGATCAAATCGTGAACTCTAATTTGTGTGACCTCATAGGTCCGAACCTAAGCTAGTAGCATAGAAATAAATTTTTATATCAATCAAAGTGACCATCTAGCAATGATACCCGATGGTCGGATAGGTCGAAAGGTGTAGAACACCATCCTTAGAACCAATGCGAATATAGTTTTCATATAATTCATCCCCTTGACCATAATGCTCATAGAACACCTAAGAGTTCAACTATCAACTCTGACTAGGTTGTCCACATTGTATTTCAAAATATTAAATCCATCTGATTGATTACCCTAGCCAAGGTTTTGCTATATTGAAATACAGTGATACATTCTTCTCCAACTCTTGGAGTAGTCAATTCCATCTTGATCACACTCCGACTTCGTAAGTACTTGACCATGTCCAAAAGTCTTCTATTGCTAAATTAGAAATTTAGTTAGTCCGGTACCAAAGCATAGTGAGTTGCTTGCAAGTCACTGAGGTGATCTCAGGTCTAAGGGTTACTTATACCTATATCCCATCAGAAATATTCTCGACAGTAGAATGCTCTGGAGTTGGTCAAGTTCAATGACAATGTACCCATACATCTTACCTATATATCATACCAGTGTCTCTAAACTCTTTGGTTAAGAGGACAATCGATCTATGCTCGATAGACGCTGTCATCCTAATTAACAGCCTATTATTTGGTCGTAAACAAATTTAAGGACTAACCAATAAATCCTCTCTTTATTGAAACTAAATAGTCCTAAGCACTTCATCACAACAATGGAGTTCATTAGAAGATGTAAATTTATAATGAAAAAAGATGCCAAAATATTTTTTATTAATTAATAAATCAATTATAATATCTCAACCATCAACAAGCTGATGATTGGCTTTGGGACATAATTTTTAACAACTCCCACTTATCCTAAAGCCACTCGGCATAATATCTAATACCCATCTTCGACTTATAATTGTCAAACTCTTTGATTGCCAGGACTTTAGTGAAGGGATCGACTAGGTTCTTCTTTCCATCGATCGTCTGAAGATCGACGTCACCACGATCCACGATCTCATGGACCAAATGGAAGTGGCGCAGAATGTGCTTTGTCCACTGGTGTGCCTTCGGTTCCTTTGCTTGAGCTATGATGCCAGTGCTATCGTAGTAGAGCAGGACTGGACCATCAATGGAGGATGCTACTTTGAGAGCTCGATGATGAACTTCCTCAACCATACAGCTTTCTTTGCTGTATCTGATGCTGCCATATACTCTACTTCGCAAATAGAGTCAGCCACTGTATGCTGCTTGAAACTTTTCCAGCAGATCACTCCATTTAGATTAAAGATATACCCCGACATACTTTTACTGTCATCATGGTCAAATTGAAAGTTGAAGTCTTTAAACCCCATTAGCTTCAAATCTGACTCACCATAAACCAACCATTGGTCCTTAGTATTTCTCAAATGCTTAAGGATGGTTTTAACCACCTTCCAGTGATTTTCTCTAGGGTCAGTATCTACTCGCTATTCCTAGGGAGTATGCCATGTCTGATCTCATACATATCATTGCATACATAATAGACCCCACTATCGAAGCATATAAAATTTTACTCATACGCTCTCTCTCTTCAGGAGTTATCAGACAATCCTTCTCAGAGAAAAATTTCTTGGCCTATCGAAAGATAGCCCTTTTTGGAATTCTCCATGTTGAACCTCTTCAGCATAGTTTCTATGTATGTGGACTGGGATATACCAAGCATCCTTTTAGATCTATCCCTATAGATCTTCATCCCTAGGATGTAGGATGCTTCACTCAAGTCCTTCATGGAGAACTATGATGACAACCAAACTTTTATTCCTTACAGTGCGGAAATATCATTTCCGATTAAGAGAATGTCATCCACATACAAAATAAGGAATACCATTGCTGGACCATTTGTCCATTTGTAAATGCAAGATTCTTCTTCATTCTTAATGAAGCCATACATTTCGATCACTTTATCAAAACGCATATTTCAACTCCGAGATGCTTGCTTTAATCCATAAATAGATCTCTAAAGCCTACATACCTTGGACTCATCTATGGATGTGAACCCCTCAGATTGTATCATATACACCTCTTCGGTTAGCTCTCCATTTAGGAAAGCCATCTTCACATCCATCTACCAGATCTCGTAGTCCAAGTGCGCAGCTATTGCAAGCATTATCCATATAGATTTGAGCATTGCCACTAGAGAGAATATCTCATCATAGTCAATACCATAATGTTGATAATACCTCCTGGCAACCAGATGGGCTTTATAGGTCTCCACGTTTCCATCCGTACCTCTTTTTCTTTTGAATACCCATTTACACCCAATGGGTTTAACCCCTTCAGGTGGGTCAACTAATGTTCATACATCATTGACCTTCATAAAATCCATTTCAGATCTCATGGCTTCTAGCCATTTCTAAGAGTCGGGTCTCTGCATCGCATCCATATAAATGATCGGGTCCTCATCATTCTCATCGAGTTTGATGGAATCATAATCCTGGACCAAGAATCCATAGTATCTATCCGAATGGCACGGTACTCTACCAAATCGCCTTAATGGTGTAGGTTCACTAGGCTTCGAATCTGATCTAATTAAATCTGACTTAGGTTCAACATTTTATATCGAACTTTCTATCTATTGAACTTCATCAAGTTCAATCTTAGAGGAAATAGTTCCTTCACCAAGAAACTTCTTTTCCAAAAAGATTTCCTTAAGGCCGACGAACATCTTTTGTTCATCAGCATGGTAAAAATAGAATCCTTTGATCTTTTTGGGGTACCCTATGACTGTACACTTGTCAGACCTAGGTCCAAGTTTGTCTGTAACTAACCATTTAACATAAGTTGGGCACCCCCAAATCCTAAGGTGTGAAAGTATTGGCTTATGCCCAGTCCATATCTCATATGGGGTTTTAACTACAAACTTATTTGGAATCCTATTTAATAGATAACAAGTCGATTCGAGTGCATATCCTCAGAAGGATATCGGCAAGCTAGCAAATCCTATCATGGATCGAACAATGTCTAATAGAGTTCGATTCCTCCTTTCAGACACACCATTATGCTATGGTGTTCCAAGAGAAATCCATTGGGAGAGAATCTCATTCTCTCCTAGATATATGAGAAACACACTAGAAAGATATTCTCCTCCTCGGTCAGATTGAAGAGTATTAATACTCTTCCCAGTTTATTTTTCTACTTCACTTCAGAATCGTTTGAACATTTCAAAATAATCCGACTTATGTTTCATCAGATAGACATATCCATATCTGGATAGATCATTTATGAAAGTGATGAAGTAGATATATCCACTCTGGCACCTATGCTCATTGGTCCACATACATCAGTATGTACTAGACCTAAGAGCTCATTGGCTCTCTCATCTTTTTTAGTAAAAGATGACTTGGTCATTTTACTAAGAAGATAGAACTCATAGATTAGAAGTGATTTACAATCACTAACTTCGAGGATTCTCTCTTGAGTCAACCTATTTATCTTGTTCTTGTTTATATAACCTAGTCTACAGTGCCATAAGTAGATATTTAATACACTATCTAATCTAGGATGCTTGCCAGTAGAATAAATTATATTAATAGATTGTGATAATATATATACACCATTGTTCAATTATCCATAGAAAGCAGTAACATCATTTACAATGACATTACAAACTCATTTCTTTATTTAAATTTTATAATTGTTCATGGCTAAAAGGCCTATAGAAATGATATTTAAATAGAAATTAGGATAGAAATGACAATCACTAAGAATAATGGAATGAGATTCAAATACAAGTTTCAAAATTTCTAAAGCTAGAACTGTTAGATATATGTGCCCTAGAAGCCAAAATTGGCTGACACTTGTAATACACTTCTAGGGACAAAATTATAATTTTGACTAATATCAATAAAATGAGTTATTTTCTATCACATATGTGTATTTAGTGTCTGTGATACATCCTTTGAGTTAATGATAATGATAATTCAAACTTTCAAGAGTTGAAAATTTAAGACATGAATAATCATTATTAACTCATAAAATGCTCCCAACCATAGGATCATCACGAAGATGGTGATTGGTCTAGAAGGTTGGTGTACAATCGCTTCTCTTTAGTAGATAAATCTTGAGTCTACGGTGTGGAGACATCAGAGTGAGAGTATAGGTACTCGTTAGAGAATGAGGGCACTGAGCGTGACCATCTCGAGTAGTCATTAGGGAGTCTACCTTCTCATCAATGACTGACTCGATGCTGCAGTAGTGTGTCTGGTTCTTTGACCTGAGATGCATCGGTAGTTCACCTTGAGGGTGTTATAGTTTGACTACACCATTACTCGAGTCTCCTAGCCATTCGGAAACCCTGAGGTGTATGTTGGCTATAGCATGTTCATTGTAGGAACTGGATAGCATCAAGATGGAATCTATCTACCTCGGTGGTAGAGGAGCAGCCCTATGATGATCATGAGAATCAAGTCCAGAAGTCCATGGCCATGGTAGAGTGAAATAATAGAAAGAGTTTCTATTTAGGTTTTCACATTGGACTTGGAATCGAATGATTACATCATATGATAGAGACTAGGGTTTGACGAGTTCACCTTAACCCTAATCTGATCGGGGCTCAAGATAGAAGAACTTAATCACATAGGTAGCTGCACCAAGAGGTTCGCATTCAGCTCTGATGGGTTGCCACCATATACTGCTAGGTGTCACTGGTGGATTTTGGGAGCAATTAGAATGATTTAGATGATCGATCATTCTAGCTGTTTGAATCAGAAGAGTTCTGATCCATCGAAAGGAGTTTTTGATGATGTCGATGATAGAGATCATGACATATCCCATTACCATACAGAACTGAACCTAACTGGGTCACACAAATAAGGGTTTGAATCTGGTGATCATCAATTGAACTGATCCAGTTCAATTGATCTGAATGAGATTCAATTAGGTTCAAGAAAATCGTGCTAGCACTCGATTGAACCTAACGTTCTTCTTTTACTATCATAAATAGTTGTCCTGACTGAGCCAAAGGAGTTTGTGCTCATTCAGAGGCCTTCATTTGGTCTGACTGGAGCTTGTCCAAGTCAGAAAAGGTTGTCTTATTTTGTAAGACATTACTTGCTATTTTTGGTCACCTACCATTTCTCATTGTCCTTTGACTTTGGTCAAAAGTTGACCTTTGACTGGTCAAATGTTGACCATTGACACTTTGACTTTTGTCCACATGTCATGCACCTATTGGAGGGCTGGTGGGGGCTTGTCCCTCTATCAAAACCTGGCAAGGAGGAGGGCACACGCCACACGCCACCCTTGGCGTGTGCCCAAGCTGGAGGCACCCAGGAGTCCTTATTGGATAGGGACTCCATCTCCTTTTTGGATTTTGATTAGAGTTCTCCTAAGAACCAACTTTGACTGATCTTAGGTGCCATCTAAAGAGGAATCCGGGGGACTCTATTTCAACCAATCAAATTTAGAACTGATTTTACAAAGGGTTGTGATTGGTTGGGAAGAAGAGGAGTTGGATCACGCTTAGTTTATAAATAAGACCCTGCGCCCAACTCAAAAAAAAAGTTATAATTCTCCATGCCCCAAGGCTGCTTCTCCTCTTCTCCTCCATGCCAAAGCACCTTCTCCCTCTCCTCTCCACGTCCAAAGAGGTTTGGATTCTTGGTTGGTGCAATCTAGATAAGAGAAAGATGATTGAAAGCTAGAAGGCTGCGCTGCTTCAAAGGACAACTGCCGATCTTCAAAAGAAGTTTTGAAGATCCTTCAGATCAGATCCAGATCTAATTTTTAGAGATGTGATAGAAAAGAAGAGGATCTTCATATCCAGCTTGAGTGGATACTGGTAGAGGCTAGGCATTTGCATGGCTAGATCCAGAACCTTCCGCTGCTCACAGGATCATCATCGGATAATAGGATTACCCACTTCAAGATAAATTAAATTTGATTTAATTTATCTAATTTTATTTTAATTATTAAAATAATAAGAATTAGATTTGAAACATCTCAGATCTGATTTAGATCAAAGAAAAAAAAAATTAAAATATATCTCTTGATCTGATCAGATCTGAATGAACCTGGCCTGGGAAATCAGGATTTTCCTTCAACTGGTATCAGAGCCAAGATTCTAAATGAAGAAAAATCCTGATTTCCTAGTCCAGGCTCGCTCAGATCTGATTAGATCAAGAGATATATTTCAAAAAAAATTTTCTTTAATCTGTATCAGATCTAAAATATTTCAGATCTGATTCTTATTATTTTAATAAATAAAATAAAATAAGGATAAATTAAATCAAATTTAATTTACCTGATTTGGGTAATTCTATTACCCATTGATGATCCTATTTGAAGCGAAAGATTCTCGATCTAGCCATGCAAGCGCCTAGCCTCTACCGGTATCCACTTAGGCTGGATCTGGGGATCCTCTTCTTCTCTATCACGCCACCAAAAATTAGATCTGGATCTGATTTGGAGGATCTTCAAAACTCGTTTTGAAGATCAGCAGTCGTCCTTTGCAGCAGCGCAGCCTTCTAGCTTTTAGTCGCCTTTCTTTGATCTGGATTGCACCAACCATGGTCCAAAACTTCTTTTGGACGTGGAGAGGAGAGGGAGAAGGTGAGTTTGGCATGGAGGAAGAAGGGAGAGGCAGCCTTGGGGCATGGGGTTTCTTAAACTTAATCTGAGTTGGGTGCAGGGTCTTATTTATAGACTATCTGTGATCCAACTTCTCTTCTTCCCAACCAATCACAACTCTTTATGAAATCAGATCTAAATCTGATTGGTGGGAATAGAGTCCCCTGGATTCCTCCTTAGAGGGTGCCTAAGACCAGTCAAAGTTGGTTCTTAGGAGAACTCTAATTGGAATCCAAAAAGGAGATGGAGTCCTTGTCCAACAAGGACTCCTAGGCGCCTCCAACTTGGGCACATGCCTAGGGTGGCGTGCGCCCTCCTCCTTGCCAGGTTCTAGTAGGGGGACAAGCCCCCACCAGCTCTCCAATAGGTGCATGACATGTGGTCAAAAGTCAAAGTGTCAATGGTCAACATTTGACCAGTCAAAGGTAGACTTTTGACCAAAGTCAAAGAACAAGAAATGGCAGGTGACCAAAAATGGCAGGTAATGTCTTACAAAATAAGACAACCTTTTCTGACTTGGACAACCTCCAGTCAGACCATATGAAGGCCTCTGATTGAGCACAAACTCCTTTGGCTCAGCTAGGACAACTTATTTATGATAGCAAAAGAAGAACGTTAGGTTCAATCGAGTGCTAGCACGATTTTCTTGAACCTAATTGAATCTCATTCAGATCAATTGAACTAGATCAGTTCAATTGATGATCACCAGATTCAAACCCTTGTTTGTGTGACCCAGTTAGGTTCAGTTCTGTATGGTAATGGGATATGTCATGATCTCTATCATCGACATCATCGAAACTCCTTTCGATGGATCAGAACTCTTCTGATTCGAACAGCTAGAATGATCGATCATCTAAATCATTCTAATTGCTCCCAAAATCCACCAGTGACACCTAGCAGTATATGGTGGCAACCCATCAGAGCTGAATGCGAACCTCTTGGTGCAGCTACCTGTGTGATTAAGTTCTTCTATCTTGAGCCCCGATCAGATTAGGGTTAAGGTAAACTCGTCAAACCCTAGTTCTCTGTCATATGATGTAATCATTCGATTCGAGTCCGATGTGAAAATCTAAATAGAAACTCTTTCTATTATTTCACTCTGCCATGGCCATGGACTTCTGGACTTGATTCTCATGATCATCATAGGGCTGCTCCTCTACCACCGAGGTAGATAGATTCCATCTTGATGCAATCCAGTTCCTACAATGAACATGCTATAGCCAACATACACCTCAGGGTTCCGAATGGCTAGGAGACCGAGTAATGGTGTAGTCAAACTATAACACCCTCAAGGTGAACTGTCGATGCACCTCAGGTCAAAGAACCAGACACACTACTGCAGCATCGAGTCAGTCATTGACGAGAAGGTAGACTCCCTAATGACTACTCGAGGTGGTCACGCTCAGTGCCCTCGTTCTCTAACGAGTACCTATACTCTCGCTCCAGTGTCTCCACACCGTAGACTCAAGACTCATCTACTAAAGAGAAGCGATTGTACACCAACCTTTCGGATCAATCACCATCCTCATGATGATCCTATGGTCGGGAGCATTTTATGAGTTAATAATGATTATTCATGTCTTAAATTTTCAACTCTTGAAAATATGAATTATCATTACCATTAACTCAAAGGATGTATCACAGACACTAAATACACATATGTGATAGAAAATAACCCATTTTATTGATTATAGTCAAAATTATAATTTTGCCCCTAGAAGTGTATTACAAGTGTCAGCCAATTCTGGCTTCTAGGGCACATATATCTAACAATCTCCCACTTGTCCTAAAGCCAATTGGCTACAAGTCTAAGTCCCATCTTCTCAAGGTGGGCTTCGATCTTCTGCTGGCCCAACGGCTTTGTAAGTGGGTCTGCCACATTATCTGTGGAGTTGACTCTCTTGACCTCGACGTAACCCTTCTCGAGGTAATCGCGGATGAGGTGGTATCGCCACTCAATATGCTTGGATTTCTGGTGAGACCTCGGCTCCTTAGCAAGGGCTATGGCGCCATTGTTGTCGCAGTATAGAGGAATGGCATCTGATGGCATTACTCCGATTTCTGCAGCAAACTTCTTGTACCAGAATGCTTCCTTCGCAGCCTTTGATGCAGCGATATATTCTGCTTCCATGGTGGAATCTGCTATCACCATTTGCTTGGAACTCTTCCAGTTGACAGCACCACCATTGCACACAAACAGACTCCCAGATGTTGACTTTCGATCATCTATATCGGACATGAAATCCGAGTCTGTGTATCCCTGGACTTGGAGTTCTCCATTACCAAAGACCAACATCATATCCTTAGTTCTTCTTAAGTACTTAAGGATACATTTCACAGAAGTCCAGTGTTCTTCACCTGAATTTGACTGATATCTGCTTGTGACACTCACAGCATGGGCTATATCAGGTCGTGTACATAGCATGGCATACATGAGGCTCCCTATTGCAGAAGCATAAGGGATCTTGCTCATGCATTCTATTTCCTCAGGTGTGCTGGGGCACATCTTCTTGGAAAGATGAATACCATGTCTGAAGGGTATTAATCCCCTCTTAGAGTTTTCCATACTAAACCTCTTTAGTACTTTCTCTATGTACATCTTCTGTGAAAGTCCCAGCATCCTATTCGGTCTATCCCTATAGACCTTAATTCCTAGAATAAAGGATGCTTCGCCTAAGTCTTTCATGGAGAATTCCTTGGACAACCTTGACAACCATAATTTGACTGTTGTCATCATGGGAACATCATTCCCAATAAGGAGGATGTCATCCACGTACAATACGAGGAAGATAACAGCGCTCCCACTGACCCTTTTGAAAACACACGGTTCCTCTTCATTTTTGATGAAACCAAATATTTTGATCACATCATTGAAATGAGTGTTCCAGCTCCGAGATGCTTGCTTAAGTCCATATATGGACCTTTGCAGCTTGCAAACCTTGTGATCAGTATCACTGGATGTGAAACCTAGCGGCTGTTCCATATAGATATCTTCCTCAAGATATCCATTCAAGAATGCCATTTTCACATCCATTTGCCATATTTCGTAATCAAAATAGGCTGCAACGGCAAGCAATGTGTGGATGGTTTTTAGCATAGCCACTAGGGAAAAGGTATCCTGATAGTCAATGCCTTTACGTTGACTATAACCTTTTGCCACTAGTCTAGCCTTGAATGTCTCCACATTTTCATCTACACCAATCTTTCTCTTGAAGATCCATTTACACCCAATAGGTACTATACCGTTCTGGTGGATCTACCAAGGTCCAGACTTGGTTTGATTGCATTGAGTCAATTTCTAACTGCATTGCCTCTAGCCATTTCTCAGAGTCGATATCTGATATCACCTCGTTGTAGGTTTTGGGATCATCACCATGAGCACCATTGCCTATGAGGAACATTTTCTCTACTTCCTCTGAAATAATACCTAAGTATCTCTCAGGGGGATGGAAAACTCTTTTCGATCTATGAGGTGGAGGAGGTAGTGTTCTTATTGGCTCAACCTAATTTGGTTCCAATTGGTCCTTAGCTCGTTGTACTTATGAGACTTTCTCATCAAGCTTAATCTGCTTTCCAATGCCGCTATCTTGAATAAACTATTTTTCAAGAAAGATGGTATGTCGACTCACAATCACATTGTGGTCTTCTAGAATGTAGAAATAGTATCCTAATGACTCTTTAGGATATCCTATGAATCAAGCTCTAAAGGACCTAAACTCTAACTTGTCCGCTTGTTGTCTTTTGACATGAGCCAGACAACCCCAAATTCTGAGATGACTCAGACTTGGTTTCTTACCGTGCCATATCTCATACGGTGTGGTAGGAACGGTTTTAGAGGAAATCCTATTCAGTAGATAAGTTGAAGTTAACAATGAGTGTCCCTAAAGAAAATCAGGAAGGTCTGTGAAGCTCATCATGGATCAAACCATATCCAATAGGGTCCGATTTCTCCATTCTGAAACCCCACTGAGTTGAGGTATTCCTAGTGGAGTCCATTGAGAGACTATGCCATTTTCCTTTAGATAGTCTTGGAATTCCCGGCTAAGGTATTCATCTCCTCGATCTGATCGAAGAACCTTAATGGGTTTTTCAGTTTGTTTTTCTACTTCATGTCTAAATTTTTTGAACTTTTCAAAAGCTTCAGACTTGTCTCTCATAAGATACACATATCCATACCTAGACAGATCATCGGTAAAGGTAATGAAGTAGACAAAATTGCCTCTAACCGACACATCAAATAGGCCGCACACATCTGTATGTACTAGGGCAAGAAGATCTGTGGCCCTCTCCCCATGTCCAACAAAAGGGAGTTTGGTCATTTTGCCTTGAAGGCAGGATTCGCAAGTTGGATATGACTCGGAAGTCAATGGACTCAATAGCCCATTTTTCTTCCAATTTGTTGATCCTATCTTCTGCTATATGACCTAATCTCAGGTGCCATAGATATCTATCATTTGGACTATCCCTAGGTCGTTTGGCATTCACGTTTTGCTTGATAGTTAGAATAGGTACATCAATATGTAGCTGATAAAGATCATTAATAAGAAAACCATTTGCAATTTTATTTCTTTCATAAAGAATGTTACAATGGTCCTTAAAGAAGGTAATCACATAGCCTTCTATGCTAAGCATGAAACAGAAATCAAATTCCTGCTAGCTGCAGGCACATAATAACAGTCTTTCAAAACTAAGTCTAAACCAGATGGTAATCGAAGAGGGTATGTTCCATGGCTACTGCAGCAACTCTTGCTCCATTACCGATGCATAGGATCATGTCTCCATCCCTAACCTCCTGCTATCCTGTATGGAAGTGCACAGATGAGCACTAGAACCAAAGTCAAGCACCCAACTGGATGCAGAAGAAACCGTAAGGTTAGACTCAATAACGAGCATACCTCCAAAAGGATCTTCCTTCTTGTTCTTCAGGATGGCCAGGTAAGTAGGACAGTTTCGCTTCCAATGGCTGTCGCTGTTGCAATGGAAACACTTTCCTTTGACATCGGCCTTTTTCTTTGGCTCTACCTTCTTCTTCTTTATTCCTTCCACCTTCTGCTTTTTCGCAGACTTCTTTTTCTTCCATAAGACTTTCTTTTGGAAGAAGTCCGTTCCATAGCAAGAACTGAGCCTTTAGAACCTTTCATAGAAAGCTTAGCGGTAACCAGCATATTCATTAATTCGGCCAAGGAATTTTGAAGTTTATGCATGTGGTAATTCATGATGAATTGCCCATATGCATCAATTAAGGATTGCAGAATAATATCGTTCTGCAGGTCGAAGTCTAACTTCACACCGAGCTTTCAAACTCCTCCATGATCTTGATCATTGTAGACAGTGATCTTGGATAGACTGCCATCACGCATCTTAACTTAAAAAGTCATTTCGTGACTTGATACTTGCTCGCGACTCAGTTCACAAACATCTCTATAGGACCAACATTTGTGAGCAGTTTCAATATCTTCATGTTGCGCTGGAGTCATCAGACATCAGCCAACAATGAATATCTGCCTTATTATCTTGTCTATCCAATTTCTCCAGAGACGCTCTCTGTTCAATGGATGGACGGCTGTAAGTGGAGGTCCTGGTCCAGTACATGGGTTAACTTCTCAGAAACCCAAAATTATTTGTAGTCCTGAGCCAATCTTTATAATTGGGTCTAGTCAGTCTATGTGTGTCCAGATATGTGCCAATGTTGCACGTAGACATTTTTCTGTAAAGAGTCAAAGATTCTAGTTAATACTGTAATTATGACTTAAACAATTTGTCTAGGATTTTACTTTTAAACAAATTAGCTCCCACTACTTTCTGGATCCCTACACTCCTCTGTAAGATGTAAAACTCCATGATTAATGATTTCTAATGGGGGTGCGGTCTCACCAACTGACTTATCAGCTCACCTAAACGTTATTGGTATGGTTAGCCAATGAGTGAACAAACTCTTGTTCATATTCTCAATCATGGTGACCAAATATGTCTCTAATTCATGAATCACCATATCCAAATATTGATCACTCCTTAGTTAAGTCAGACCCACCATTTGCACAGACTGGGTTTTTAATTGAGTCTCTCACCGTATCCAAAATATTAGCCCAACTCATCTCCAACCCATAGCATCTAATGCCTAATAGACATGGTTGCGTCTTCTCGGTGCAACTGAGCCACTGTATCCAGTCGAGAACAATCAACCCCAGGAAGGGCCTGCACGTCTACAATGGTGGAAGACCTCAGACTTAATCTTTTCTTAGGAAGGATTGATTCAGATCTCATTAAACTAGACTTGTCATAGTCATAACAATTATGACTAACCTAATGCATGGGTTAGCTCGATTATTGACCACCTCAGATTAGAACTGTGTCAACAGTATATGGCCAGGTAAGTGAGACCGATAGAAGAATATGCCATTAACTCGTACAAGAACGCATTCAGGTCGAGTAGCTTTCAATTAAAAACCAGTCGGTCGTATGTGCCAAACTTACCTTAGACACCAAATTATTGAGCCAGAACCAATTGAGTTAGCCTACAATCCAGACTCTAACCTCTGAGCCTAATTAGGTCTTGCTTGATCGTGACTCGATCTTGACCCAGACTTAATCCTATTAGGCGGTCAATTTAAGATTGTTGATCCCATCAAACCAACTCTGATTCGATTTGCAACCGCTAGACCTAATTGAGCTACCCAAGCCTGAACCCAGTATATGATATGTCTTAGATCTAAAATTCTTAATTTTAGACCTAATTGATATTTTATAATCTTAATTTTAATTAAGTAGGGTCATAAAACAAAATTCACAATAAATTCTAGGGTTTCAGGATCTAGGTTTTGCAGAAATAAGTTTGGATTTTGATTAAGACGAACAGCGACCCCTACTCATAAGAACACCCCAATGGAAAGAGAGGCCTTTAAACTTTCTTCGTCTTATTAATCGACGCCAAGGGAAACGCCTAACAAGAACCATCAATACTACAAAATAGTTTTAGATTATATCATATATCTCATATACAATATCTAAACATGCATATTTGCATTACATCTCATGTATCAAATTATGCATATTTTTAAATCTAAATATTCATAATAACTTGAAAAATATAATTAAATATCTAATAAAATAATTTCTAATCTAGATACTAGTAGAACTATTCTACAACTAGTCTAGACATGCATCAATCATATCTCATATGATGTTAAAATTAAATAAGTTTATTTGCTATTTTTTGGATGTTATTATAACACTTATAATATCATAAAATAGTAAATAAAAGAATCTAAAATATGATTTAATCAAACTAAATCAAAAACACGCAAGACTATTCTATGGAACTATTCTATTTTAGAACTAGTCATGCATATTTCCTAATCTTAGATCCAAATCATTTAATTTTAATTTTTTCAGATTTTAGATCTAATCAAATCTCATGTGATATCTGAAATCACTTATTTTCTAATTAAAATAAATTTGAAATCAGATCTAAACAATTTAGAACCTTGCTCTGATATCAGTTGAAGGAAAATCCTGATTTTTCGGTCCAGGTTCGTTCAGATCTGATTAGATCAAGAGATATATTTTAAAAATTTTTTTCTTTGATCTATATAAGATTTGAGATGTTTTAAATCTAATTCTTATTATTTTAATAATTAAAAAAATAAATAAATAAATTAAATCAAATTTAATTTACCTATTTGGGTATCATACCCGCTATATCCTATTTTGCAGCGGAAGTTCTGGATCTGCCACGCAAGCACCTGGCCTCTACCAATTCACTCAGGCTGGATCTGGATCCTCTTCTTCTCTATCATGCCTCAAAAATCAAATCTGGCTGATCTGAGATCTTCAAAACTCTTTTTGAAGATCAGCAGTCATCCTTCAGCAGCGCAGCCTTTAGCTTTCAGTGCCTTCTTTATCTGGATTGCACCAACCAAGATCCAAAACCTTTTGGACATGGAGAGAGAGGGAAATGAGTTTTGGCATGGAGGAAATGGAGAGCACCTTGGGGTGGGTTTCTCAAACTTAATCTTGAGTTGGGCGCAGGTCTTATTAAGACTGTCTGTATCCAACTCTCTTCTCCCAATCAATCACAACTCTTTGTGAAATTAGATCTAAATTGATTAGGGAAATAGAGTTCCCTGGATTCCTCTTAGAGGCACCTAAGACAATCAAGTTGTTCTTAGGAAACTCTAATGACATCCAAAAAGGAGATGGATCCTTGTCCAACAAGAACTCCTAGCGCCTCCAATTGGCACATGCTAGGGTGGCTGCACCTTCCTCCTTGCAGGTTTTGTAGGGAACAAGCCCCACCAGCCTACAATAGGTGTGTCATATGTCAAAAGTCAAAGTGTCAATGGTCACATTTGACCAGTCAAAGTAGACTTTGACAAAGTCAAAGAACAAGAAATGGCAGTGACCAAAATGCAGTAATGTCTTACAAAATAAGACAATCTTTCTGACTTGGACAACCTCTAGTCAACCATATGAAGCCTCTGATTGAACAAACTCCTTTGCTCATTAGGACAACTAATTTGATAGCAAAAGAAGAACGTTAGGTTCAATCGAGTCTAGCATGATTTCTTACCAATAATCTCATTCAGATCAATTGAAACTGACTAGTTCAATTGATGATCACCAGATTCAACCCTTGCTTGTGTGATCCAGTTAGGTTAGTTCTGTATGGTAATGGATATGTCATGATCTATCATCGATATCATCGAAACTACCTTTCGATGGATTAGAACTCTTTTATTCGAACAGCATGAATGACGATCATCTAAATCATTCTAATTGCTCCCAAATCACCAGTACACCTAGCGTATATTTGCAAACCCATCAAAGTCGAATGCGAACTCTTGGTGCAGCTACCTGTATTGATTAAGTTCTTCTATCTTGAGCCCCGACGTATTAGGGTTAAGGTAAACTCGTAAATCCTAGTCTCTGTCAATGATGTTAATCATTCGATTCGATCAATGTGAAAATCTAAATAAAACTCTTTCTATTATTCACTCTGCCATGCCATGGCTTTTGGACTTGATCTCATGATTATCATAGGGCTGCTCCTCTACAACCGAGTAGATAGATCCATCTTGCAATCAGTCCTACAATGAACATGCTATAGCCAAACATACCACCTCAGGGTTCGAATGGCTAGGAGACCGAAATGGTGTAGTCAAACTATATACACCCTCAAGGTGAACTACCATGCACCTCAGGTCAAGAACCAGAACACTTACTGCAGCATCGAGTCAGTCATTGATGAGAAGTAGACTCCCTAATGACTACTCGAGGTGGTCACGCTCAGTGCCCTCGGTCTCTAAAGTACCTGTACTCTCTCTCGATTGTCTCCACACCTGTAGACTTAAAGACTCAATCTACTAAGAGAAGCGATTGTACACCAACCTTCTTGATCAATACCATCCTCGTGATGGTCCTATGGTCGGAGGCATTTTATGAGTCAACAATGATTATTCATGTCTTAAATTTTCAACTCTTGAAAATATGAATTATCATTAACTCAAAGGATATATCACAGACACTAAATACACATATATAATAAGAAATAACCCAATTTATTCATTATAGTCAAAATTATAATTTTGCCCCTAGAAGTGTATTACAAGTGTCAGCCAATTCTGTCTTCTAGGGCATATATATCTAACACTAAAAGTATTTAGATCTGATTTTAAATTTATTCTAAATAAAAAATAAGTGATTTTAGATGTCACATAAAATGTGATCAGATCTAAAATTAGAAAAAATTAAAATTAAATGATTTGGATCTAAGATTAGAAAATATGCATAACTAGTTCTAAAACAGAATAGTTCTATAGAATAGTCTTGTACGTTTTTAATTTAATTTGATTAAATCATATTTTAGATCTATTTATTTACTAATTTAATATTATATTATGATATAACACTCTAAAAATTCAGAATTAAAAATCATTAATTTAAACATCAGTATGAATATGATTGATGCATGTTCATACTTGTTGTAGATAGTTCTACATAATTATCTAGATATTAGAATTTATTTGATTAGATCAATTTAAATCTAATTTTAGATTATGTATAAGATAATTCTAGATCTAAAAATATGCATGATTCAATATAAGAGACGTTGCCAAAATTATGCCATGATAGATTTAATTTGTATAAGATATATGATATAATCTAAACTGTTTTTAATAGTATTGATGTTCCTGATAAGCTTCCTCTTGGCCGTCCGATCATAAGAATGAAGAAGAATTTAAAGACCCTCTCCTTCCATCCGATGGGGCATTCATGACGTTAGGTTTGCACGTCGTCCTTAATCAGAAATCCAAAATTTACTTTTAGAAAACCCTGAGATCCGAAACCTTTGATTTTATTACATATTTGTTTGATGAACCCTACTAATAAAAAATTAAGATTATTAAAAATATATTAGGTTTAATTAAAGAATTTTAGATCTAAGACTTATTCATAATCTGGTTTTGGCTTGGGTAGCTCAATTACGTCTAGCGATTGATCAACCGAATCAATGAGTTGTTAGAGGATAACAATGCTTAAATTGACCAGCCTAATAGGAATTAAGTACTGTGTCAAGATTCGAGTCACGATCAAGCAAGACCTAATTATGCTCAGATATTAGAGTCTGATTGTAAGCTAACCCTAATAATTCTGGCCTTAAAAACCCCCCCAATTTTGGTGTCTAAGTATTTGGCATATACGACCAAACTGACTTTAATTGAAACTACTCGACCTAAATACGTTCTTGTATGAGTTAATTGGGCATATTCCTTCACATCTCACTTATCTGCCATATATCTCTTCTTTC
>QRFJ01003072.1:0-131087 GCA_006176705.1 Cocos nucifera
CATGAGATTGCAGCTATAATATCGTTCTGTAGATCTAAGTCTAACTTCCACCGAGCTTCTCAAGCTCTTCCATGTCCTTGATCATCTCAGACAGTGATCTTAGACTGACTGTCCATCACACATCTTAGCCTTAAAAAGTCATTTCATGACTTGATACTTGGCTGCACGACTCTGTTCACCAAACATCTCCTGTAGGTGAGCCAACATTTGGCGAGCAGTCTCGATTATCTTCATGTTGGTGCTGGAGCTCATCAGACATCGAGCCTAACATGTAATATCTGGCCTTATTATCTTCGTCTATCCATTTTTCCAGAGACGCTCTCTATTCAGTGGATGGACAGGTTGGTAAGGTGGGAGGGTCCTGATCCAAAACATGGGTTAACTTCTCAAAATCCAAAATGATTTTGTAGTTCCTGAGCCAATCTTTATAACTGGGTTCGGTCAGTCTATGTGTGTCCAGGATACTTGCTAATGGGTTGGACGCAGACATTTTTCTATAGAGAGGTCAAAGATTCTAGTTAGATACTGTAATTATGACTTGACCAATTTATTTAGAGATTTTATTTTTAAATAAATTAGCTTTCACTATTTTCTTGGATCCCTACACTTTCTCTGTAGAGATGCGAAAATCTTCCGATTAATGATTTCTAGTGGGTGTGCAGGTCTCACCATTGACTCATCACCTCACACTACGTTATTGGTGATGGGTTAGCCATGGGTGAACAACTCTTGTTCAATGATTTCTCTAATCATGATGCACCAAACTTGGTCTCTAATTCATAAATCTTACCGTATCTAAAAAATTGATCCACTCCTTAGTTAAGTCAGACCCACCATTGCATAGACTGAATTTCTAATTGAGTCTCTCACCATATTCAGAATATTGAGCCCAACTCATCCTCCAGCCCATAGCATCCAATGCCTAATAGGACATGGTTGCATTCTTTTCGGTGCAACTAAGCCACTATATCCAATCGAGAACAATCAATCCCGGGAAGCCGCACATCTACAATGGTGGAAGACTCAATTAAACTAGACTTAATCTTTTCTTAGGAAGAATTGATTCAGGTCTCATTAAACTAGACTTATCATAGTCATAACAATTATGACTAACCTAGTGGCATGGGTTAGCTCGAATTATTGATCACCTCAGATCAGAACTATGTCAACAGATATGGTCAGGTAAGTAAGATCGGTGGAAGAAATATGCCATTAACTCGTACAAGAAGGCATTCAGATCGAGTAGCTTCCAATTAAAAACCAGTCGGTCGTATGTGCCAAACTTACCTTAGACACCAAATTGTTGAGTCAGAACCAATTGGGTTAGCCTACAATCCAGACTCTAACCTCTGAGCCTAATTAGGTCTTGCTTGATCGTGACTCAATCTTGATCCAGACTTAATCCTATTAGGCTGGTCAATTTAAGCATTGTTGATCCCATCTAACCAACTCTTGATTCGGTTTGATCAACCGCTTAGACCTAATTGAGCTACCCAAGCCCGAACCCAGTATTATGAATATATCTTAGATCTAAAATTCTCAATTTTAGATCTAATTAATATTCCATAATCTTAATTTTTAATTAAGTAGGGTTCATAAACAAAATATGTACAATAAATCCTATGGTTTTAGGATCTATGGTTTTGCAGAAAGTAAGTTTTGGGTTTCTAATTAAGAAGGAACGCGCAGCACCCCTACACATCATATGAACGTCCCATCAGATGGAAGGAGAGGGCCTTTAAACTCTTCTTCAATCTTATGACCGGACGGCCAAGAGGAACACCTTAATCAGGAACATGCAATACTATAAAACAGTTTTAGATCTATATCATATATCTCATATACAAATTAGATCTAATCATGGCATATTTTGCATACATCTCATGTATCAAATCATGCATATTTTTAGATCTAAATTATCTCATAATAATCTAAAAAATTAGATTTAAATTGATCTAATCAAAATAAATTCTAATCTAGATAATTATGTAGAACTATTCTACAACTAGTCTAGACATGCATCAATCATATCTCATATGATATTTAAAATTAAATAATTTTTATTTACTATTTTTTAGATATTATTATAACCATTATAATATCAAAAAATAGTAAATAAATAGATCTAAAATATGATTTAATCAAATTAAATTAAAAACATACAAGACTATTCTATAGAACTATTCTATTTTAGAACTAGTCATGCATATTTTCTAATCTTAGATCCAAATTATTTAATTTTAATTTTTTTTTATTTCAGATCTGATCACATCTCATGTGACATCTAAAATCACTTATTTTAATTAAAATAAATTTAAAATCAGATCTAAATACTTTTAGAACCTTGGCTCTGATACCAGTTGAAGGAAAATTCTGATTTCTCGGATCCAGGTTCGTTCAGATCTGATCAGATCAAGAGATATATTTCAAAAATTTTTTACTCTTTGATCCATATCAGATCTAAGATATTTTGAATCTAATTATTATTATTTTAAAAATTAAAATAAATTTAGATAAATTAAATTAGATTTAATTTATCTTGAAGTGGGTAATCCTATTATCCGTTGATGATCCTGTAAGCAACGGAAGGTTCTGGATCTAGCAACGCAAGTGCCTGGCCTCTACCGGTATGCACTCAGGCTGGATCTAGAGATCCTCATCTTCTCTATCACATCAACAAAAATCAAATCTGGATCTGATCTGAAGGATCTTCAAAACTTCTTTTGAGGATCAGCAGTTGTCCTTTGCAGCAGTGCAACCTTCTAGCTTTCAGTCGCCTTTCTCTCATCCGGATCGCACCAACCAAAGTCCAAAACTCCTTTTGGACATGGAGAGGAGAGGGAGAAGGTGGGTTTGGCATAGAGAAGGAGAGAAGAAGCAGCCTTGGGGCATGGAGAATTATGATATCCTTCAAAGTGGGCGTAGGGTCTTATTTATAGACTAAGCCTGATCCAACTCCTCTTCTTCCCAACCAATCACAACCCTTTGTGAAATCAGATCTAAATCTGATTGATGGGAATAGAGTTTCCTGGATTCTTCCTTAGAGGGCGCCTAAGACCAATCAAAGTTGGTTCTTAGGAGAACTCTAATTGGAATCCAAAAAGGAGATGGAGTCCTTATCCAACAGGGACTCCTGGGCGCCTCCAGCTTGGGCACACGCCAAGGGTAGCATGTGCCCTCCTCCTTGCTAGGTTTTGGTAGGGGGATAGGCCCCCACCAGCTCTCCAATAGGTGCATGACACATGGACAAAAGTCAAAGTATCAATGGTCAACATTTGACCAGTCAAAGGTCAACTTTTGACCAAAGTCAAAGGACGAGAAATGGCAGGTGACCAAAAATGGCAGGTAATGTCTTACAAAATAAGACAACCTTTTCTAACTTGGACAAGCTCCAGTCAGACAAAGTGAAGGCCTCTAAATGAGCACAAACTCCTTTGGCTCAGTCAGGACAACTTATTTATGATAGTAAAAGAAGAACGTTAGGTTCAATCGAGTGCTAGCACGATTTCCTTGAACCTAATTGAATCTCATTCAGATCAATTGAACTGGATCAGTTCAATTGATGATCACCAGATTCAAACCCTTGTTTGTGTGACCCAGTTAGGTTCAGTTCTGTATGGTAATGGGATATGTCATGATCTCTATCATCGACATCATCGAAACTCCTTTCGATGGATCAGAACTCTTCTGATTCGAATAGCTAGAATGATCGATCATCTAAATCATTCTAATTGCTCCCAAAATCCACCAGTGACACCTAGCAGTATATGGTGGCAACCCATCAGAGCTGAATGTGAACCTCTTGGTGCAGCTACCTGTGTGATTAAGTTCTTCTATCTTGAGCCCGATCAGATTAGGGTTAAGGTGAACTCGTCAAACCCTAGTCTCTGTCATATGATGTAATCATTCGATTCAAGTCTAATGTGAAAACCTAAATAGAAACTCTTTCTATTATTTCACTCTGCCATGGCCATGGGCTTCTGGACTTGATTCTCATGATCATCATAGGGCTGCTCCTCTACCACCGAGGTAGATAGATTCCATCTTGATGCTATCCAGTTCCTACAATGAACATGCTATAGCCAACATACACCTCAGGGTTCCGTATGGCTAGGAGACCGAGTAATGGTGTAGTCAAACTATAACACCCTCAAGGTGAACTGTCCGATGCATCTCAGGTCAAAGAACCAGACACACTACTGCAGCATCGAGTCAGTCATTGACGAGAAGGTAGACTTCCTAATGACTACTCGAGGTGGTCACGCTCAGTGCCCTCGTTCTCTAACGAGTACCTGTACTCTCGCTCCGGTGTCTCCACACCGTAGACTCAAGACTCATCTACTAAAGAGAAGCGATTGTACACCAACCTTCTGGATCAATCACCATCCTCGTGATGATCCTATGGTCGGAAGCATTTTATGAGTTAATAATGATTATTCATGTCTTAAATTTTCAACTCTTGAAAATATGAATTATCATTACCATTAACTCAAAGGATGTATCACAGACACTAAATATGCATATGTGATAGAAAATAACCCATTTTATTTATATTAGTCAAAATTATAATTTTGCCCCTAGAAGTGTATTACAAGTGTCAGCCAATTCTGGCTTCTAGGGCACATATATCTAACACATTTATACCTATATTCCATCGAAGCTAATCTTGATAGGAAAAAATTTTTGTAATTGGTTACATTCAGTGCAGATGTACCCATACATCTCACTTGCATGCTATATCAATGTCTCAACACTCCTTGATTATGAGGACAATCAACCTATATGGCACACAATGACCTATACTTGATAAACATTGTAGTCCTAAGTAACAACGTGTCATTTGATTATGAACTATTTAAGAACTAAATGATAAATCCTCCTTTGCCAAATCTAGATAGTCCTAAGGACTTCATCATAACACATGAGTTCATTAGAAGATAATAGAATTTGTGATGAAAAATGCCAAAATAACTTTTACTAATTTATAATTCATATACAATTACAAATATATGGCCCAACCATCAACAGGCTGATGATTGGCTTTGGAACACATTTTCAACAATCTCCCACTAGGACTAAAACTAATCGGTGCAGTATCTAATACCTATCTTTGACATAAAGTCATCGAACTCCTTCACTGCAATAGCTTTAGTGAATGGATCGGCCAGGTTCTTCTTTCCATCGATCTTCTGAAGGTCGACATCACCTCGATCCACAATCTTTCGGATAAGATGATAGCGGCATAGAATATGCTTCGTCCACTGGTGTGTCTTTGGTTCCTTCACCTGAACAATGGCTTCAGAGCTATCATAATAGAGCAGAACTGGACCATCAAGAGAGGATGCTACTCCAAGCTCGGTGATGAATTTTCTCAGCCATACCGCTTCTTTGGTAGTATCTGATGCAGCGACACACTCCACCTCATAAACTGAATCAGCCATAGTTTGCTGCTTGAAACTCTTCCAGCAGACGGTCCCACTATTATGGGTAAATATATATCCTGAGACACTCTTACTATCATCATGATCGGACTGAAAATTGGAATATGTGAATCCCACAAGTTTTAAGTCTGATTCACTATATACAAGCCACTGGTCCTTAGTATTTTTTAAGTACTTCAAGATGGTTTTAACAACCTTCCAGTGATTCTCTCCTGAATTAGATTGGTATCTATTTAATAAACCTAGTGAGTATGCCACATCTGGTCGCGTACATGTCATGATGTATATTATAGAACCCACTGCTGAAGCATATGGTATTCTATTCATAGGCTCTCTATCTAGAGGTGTTGTTGGACAATCCCTCTTTGAAAGATAAATTCCATGGTCTATCAGTAGATAGCCTTTCTTGAAATTTTTCATGCTAAACCATTTCAACATTGTATCAATGTACATGGATTGGGACAATCCAAGGAATCTTTTAGATCTATTTCTATAGATCTTCATTCCTAGGATGTAGGAAGCTTCTCCCAGATCTTTCATAGAGAACTATAATGACAGCCAGATCTTTATTCCTTATAATGTAGGGACATCATTCTCGATTAAGAGAATGTCATCCACATACAATACTAGGAATACTATTCCTGGACCATTAGCCCATTTGTATATGCAGGGCTCCTCTTCGTTCTTAACAAAGCCATACATTTTGATTGTTCTATCAAATCATATGTTCCAGCTCTGAGATGCCTGCTTTAGCCCATAAATGGATCTCTGAAGCTTACACACCTTAGACTCATTTATGAATGTGAAACCTTCAGGTTGTATCATATACACCTCTTCATCCAGCTCTTCATTCAGGAAAGCTGTTTTTACATTCATCTACGAGATTTCATAGTCCAGATGGGCAGCTATGGTAAGCATTATCTAAATGAATTTGAGCATTGCCACAGGAGAGAACATCTCGTCATAGTCAATACCATAACGTTGATGATACCCCTTGGCAATCAGATGGACTTTATAGATCTCAACCTTTCCGTTTGTGCCTCTTTTCCTCTTGAAGATCCACTTACATCCTATGGATTTTATCCCTTTGGGTGGGTTAATCAATGTCCATACATCATTGATCTTTATGGATTCCATCTCGAATTTCATGGCCTCAAGCCATTTCTTAGAGTTGGATCTCTGCATTGCATCCATATATGTGATTGGGTTCTGATCATTCTCATCGAGTTTGATAGGATCCCCATCCTGGATCAGAAAATCATAGTATCTATTCGGTTGATATGGTACTCTACCAAATCTCCTTAAGGATGCTTCTACAATGGGTTCTAGTTTTGATCTAATCAGATCCAACTCAGGTTCAACAACTTGTGTCCATTCTTCCATCTATCATACTTCATCAAGTTTGACCTTAGAGGTATTAGTCTCTACACCAAGGAACTTCTTTTCTAAAAAGACTACCTTAAGGCTGACAAACATTTTTTGCTCATTAGCAAGGTAGAAGTAGTACCCTTTGGTTTCTTTTGGGTAACCTATAAAACTACACTTATCAGACCTAGGTCCAAGCTTGTCTATCATCAAACATTTGACGTAAGTCAGACACCCCCAAATCCTAAGGTTTGAAAGCATTGGCTTACGTCTTGTTCATATTTCATATAAGATTTTATTAACAAATTTACTCGAAATCCTATTTAGAATGTAATAAGCTGACTCGAGCGCATATGCCTATAGGGAGATCGAAAATCCAGCAAATCCCATCATGGATCAAACCATGTCCAACAGGGTCTGATTTCTTCTTTCAGACACACCATTATGTTATGGTGTTTCAGGAGGGGCCCATTAGGAGAGAATCCCATTCTCCCTAAGAAATGTCAGAAACTTATTGGAAAGGTATTCACCCCCTCGATCATACCAAAGAGTTTTAATACTCTTCCTAGTTTGCTTTTCTATCTCATTTCGAAATAATTTGAACATTTCAAACGTCTCTAACTTATGCTTCATTAAATAGACATACCCATACCTCAATAGGTCGTCTATGAAGGTTATAAAGTAGAAATATCCACCTCTGATACTTGAGCTCATTGGTCCACATACATCCGAATGTACTAAACTCAAGAGTTCAGTGGCTCGTTCACCTTTTCTAGTAAATGGTGACTTGGTCATCTTACCAAGAAGACAGGATTCACAGGTTGGAAGTGACTCACAATCACTAACCTCAAGAATTCCTTCTTGAGCTAACCTGTTAATTCTATTCTTGCTAATATGACCTAGCCGACAGTGCCAAAGGTAGACATCAGACACATCACTAATTCTATGACATTTACTAAAAGATTGAACCATGTTAACAAGCATAGAAAGTAAATAAATTTTATTATTCAATTGTCCAATCAAAATTGCAACACCATTCAAAATGACATTACAAATTTTTTTTTTTTGATATTTCAAAACCATTTATGGCCAAAAGGTCTATAGAAATGACATTCAATAAGAAAGTTGGACAATAATGATATTCATTAAGATCAACTTTATTTAAATTGATTACAAGGTTTATGATTCCTAAAGCTAGAATTAGAACTTGTCTTCCATCTCCAACCTTCAGGAACCTCTCATCTTAATCAAATCTCCTACTGAACTACAAGTCCTGCATAAAATTACAAATATGATAAAGGCTTCCAGTATCCAATACTCAGGTAGTAGAATCAAATAAGAAAAAATTGTAAGGTGTTATCATATAATTACCTTGCCCAGCAACCACTTACTTCTTCCTCGGCCTGTTCAGATCCAGGGAGGCAATATACAGAGGATAGTTCCTCTTCTAGTGCCCCTGCTTCTTACAGAAGAAGCACTCTGCCTAGCTCTGATCGGACTTGCACTTCTTGGTCTGACCATATGCAGTCATCCCAGCATGCGGTCACACCTTCTTATTTTTCTTCTTCTTATTCTTCTTTCCTTTCTTAAAGGATCGACGACCAGAAGAAGATCCTCCCACTATCTTTACCATCTTTTTATGGAGTTGGTAATCCTTCTCAAAGTTCTACAGCAACCCCAACAAGCTGTGGTAGTTCACTGCAAGCTTTGTCATTCTAAAATGAGTTAGGAAGGGGAGGAAGAACTTGGGCAAAGAATTAAGGATCACATCCTTACCAAGCTACTTGTGCAGGGAAAAGCCCAACTTGCTAAGGCGCTCAATCATCTCGATCATGTACAATACATGATCGGTAACTGAGGCCCCGTCCCTCATCCAAGCATTGAAAATGGCACAACTTATTTTGTACCTTTCAACATCGTCCAGCATGCCAAAAGAGTCGTTCAATATTTGAAGCATCTCCTATGGCTGAGCATTTTTAAACCACAGCTAAACTCATCATTTGTTGTCTCCTGCATTATACATCGAATGGTGGTGCGATCATTGAGCCACTTCAGATAAGTGTCTTGGATCGCTCCCCTAGCATTCGGGGTTGGCTCCTTAGGTGCTCGATCCGTTACTACATAAAGGATCCACTAATGCTCCAGAACGATTTTCAACTTATGATACCAGCTATCATAGTTGGGTTTCATTAATTTATCATGGTTTAACAATGACCGGAGTGATAGGTTAGTGGCCAAGTCTGCACAAAAAGAAAAATCAAACCTAATTAGTATATGAATTATTAATCCTAAAGACTTGGACTTTGAAAGGAATATGCCCTCAAGCCAATTTATTGGGATGTTCTTTATCTTCTAGACTCATGTAATGACATTTTTTTAATAAATAAAGGTATTTATTTCATCATATGCAGTATCTTATTATTTATTTAAAATTATGATGAACCCTATAAATTAGGGCTATGATTTTAAGATTATGATGAGATCATACTAGTGAGACCTAAAATCTTAAAACCCTAATTTAAATATTCCTAGTTGATGAGATATTGAGTTAAGGATCAATATTTTTCGGTAAGACTAGCACATTCTTTGTATGCTCGATTGAGAGGGTGATTGATCTCACAATAACTTATGTATGACACTAATACAAGAATGTGGGTGCTCATTAGAGAATGAGTTCACTGAATTGATCCAAATTGAGAATATCTAATGGAGTCTTATCTACATGTCAATAGATGGTTCTCATAGTGGAATTTGTGCATGTAATCCTTTGACCTGAAACTACCATAGAATCTTATATATATAAATCCATATTTTGGTTCATACTCATTCATGACTCAGTTATGTATGGGATGATCTGGATATGGTAGATTATATATATGAAGGTTGTGAGTAGGTTAACATGGAATCGATCTCTCCTGGTAAGAGAAAATTGCATCCTACTTGCTTCAAACAAATGATGATTCAGGAAGACTTTGATCAAAGCATGATGAAAAATTAGAAATGGTTTCTAATATTTCATTAAATGAATCATCATCATAAGATTGAAAGAGAAATGAATATGATATTGGGGTTGACATATTTCCATACCTAGAGTCATATTCAGGATGCAGGGAGATCGAAGGATCTAGTTGCATGGTAATTTTCACTGAAGGGTATTTTTGATATTTCCATCAAAATTTTACATCTTTCGGATAGTCATGATATATTGCTAGACATCAATCATATCTTGTGGGTTTGATTAAATTAAAATTTTAATTTAATTATTAAATTAGAAAGTGTTCTAAATTAAGTCAAATTGGGTTGGCTGGTTTTGATCTAAATCGGTTTGGTTGAGTTCTAACCAAATTAGGTCAAATCACACCCAGACTCACTGTTGGTTAGATGTGAAACCCAATGGGTCACACATAAAGAGAATTAATTAAGGGTCTAATTGGATTAGACCATGTTTGCAAGATGAACATGCTAGCACATGTTACAAACCCTAGCACCTATTTTCAAATTGGATTCGAATCAGCTTCTGATTTGGGCTAATTAAGATCTGATTTGAGCCAAATAGGATTTGGTCTTAAGTTGAATTAACCTAGATTGATTGGGCTTTAGATTGGGTGCCACATACCTGCATCCCATGTGCCAGAGAGTCTCTCTCTTATGCGTGGGAAGTTTTTCATATGCAAAGGACTCTTTGGCGCATGAAATAAGCTGGTGCCTACCTTCTTTGACTTTTTCAATATTTTTATGTCACGTAAATTTTTATATTGGCATGGACATCAGATATGGGGAACAGAAGAGTCCTTTTGTAGATAAAATTCTCTTTTTTCGTTTCGCCCAAGATGTTTTGTCGCCCATGAGTCCTTGCCGCTTTGGACTCCTTACCACCCACTTCTTCTTTATGCCTCTTGGGACTTTGACTATTCAAAGTACATCTCCAAGTCTTCTTGATGAATGGGCATTCCTTTAAGAGCCATTAGATGGCCATCTAATCTGAACCAAACCATAGAATTATGGTGCCAAATATTTATGTATCATGACTCTTCATAGAAAAACTATGTAGAATTAGTCCGTAGAGTCCTATTTTAAGGCACCTCTTGGACTAAGTCTATGTAATTTTAAATAGTGAAAAATTTAGATGGATGTGAGATTTGATGATGGGGCGTGAGATATTGATATGGAAAGGGTGTGATATTTTTAGATGGCACCCCTACGTACATTATAAATAAGGCTGCGCATCAAGAGTCCGGGGTGTGTAAACATTATCTTTTCTTTCTTACAAGAGTTTCTTTTTGTCCAATTTTCTTTCTTTCCTTCTCTTGTCTAGACCTTATCATTATAGGGACAAGAAGTCATTTTACGACTAAGAGATTAGGAAGGAAATTTAAGAAGATAAAAGAAAAAAAGAAGGATAGATAAGGAGAGACAAGGAAGGTGACATAAAGGCTTAGGAAGGTCTTGCCCATATAATAAAAGTTCTTATTATTAGAACTTTAATTATATAAATTAGAGGTGCTAGTGTCTTGATCAAGTTTCTATGTGGATCAACGTTGGAGGGTGAACATGTGGACACCTGATGGAAACCCTGACGGACTGCTACTGACGATTAGGAGCAATTTAGGGTTTAGCGATAAGAGGTATGTTCTAATACTTTTTTTTATGTTACAAATGCATGTTATATGACTTAATTACTAATGAGGTGGTCCTAGGGTTTGGGTTTGGTTTATATGATTTCATGTTTTTGCTTCGAAATCCATGCTTCTGCCCTATACACCAAACCATCAGTGGTATCAGAGCAAGCCTTATTAGGTTAAATCATATAATGCTTTGCTTATAGTATAATGGCATAAATGAAAAATATGATATAATATTTTTAGCATGTTTTAATTTATATGATGAGATCGTATTCTTTTTCTTATCATAATGAGATTATATTGTATATATTATTCTGTAAAGGTTGCCATGATATAGTAGAAAGTATTCACTATATAATGATGGTTGTCCTAGAATAATTATACATGTTAATTGACATATATATATTTTATCATAATTAATGCTATTATGCATTTAGTTTGTTTTAAATCAATATGTGCATTGAGACCATTTAAATCCCTCTATATAAAAGAAAAATTATATTAAGTTGTAGTGTAATTAATCTTTAGCTGAATCAGTCAGGATGTCTAATTGATCAATCGGTGTCTAGGAAAAATGGTTCTTGATTGGTAAAGAGAACATGATTTTTTAATTGATTCCGTTGTCTGACCTGGCCAATTTATTGGTGTCTAAGGAAAGCAATGGGGGGACTCCCATTTCTCTCCCATTTACCTGGCCGATTTGATTAATTTAATTCCAGATTGAAATGCTTAATATTATATTCACTACATTAAGGCCTTCCTTCATACTAGTTTCTTATTATGTCCAGAATCCATGTTAGTTCTATTGTGTAACCACAAGATCTATCATGGGGAAAGATGTAATATTAATCTAGTGCATTGAGATGCTTACAGCATTTTGAATATACTACTTTGTTGTGTAACCACAAAAGTAGTTATATTTCAATTTTGACTGTATAGAAATGAAGGGTTCTACTTAAACTAAAACATTAAAGTTTGTTGTGCTAACACAAGGCTATTAATGTTTTAGAGGCAAAAGTTTTTGAGAGTTGCATAAAATGCAATTGGAAAGAGTTTCCTACCTTTGAACTTATAATAGGTTTGTTGTGCAACCACAAGACTTTTTATAAGAAATTAGGATCTTATTCTCACTAAGAAAATCAATAAGAGGGTTATGATTTTTAGTGGAAGACATAATTAAATTAAAGTCCTAATTTAATTATGTTTTGTCATCATGAATTATTTGCTTATATATTGTTCTTTATTATGTAGATTAAATAGGCTTCTTCACTTTCATTATGTTCAATTTTGGATTCAAATAAATTGACTGGTCAAAATTATGTTGACTGGTTGAGAAACCTAAAAATAGTACTCAGTCAAGAAAAACTCTCCTATATTCTTGATGCCCCTAATCCTAAGCCATTAGGAAATGATGCCACGGATGAAGATAAGTCCACATACAAGATGTGGCAAAATGATTTTCTTACTGTTAAATGCATCATACTTGCCTTTATGAATAATGAATTACAGAGGTAGCATGATGGCATGGACACTCAGTCCATATTGCTCAATCTAAAAAAGCTTTATGGAGAGCATAGTAGGACTGCTAGATATGAGATATCTAAGCAATTATTTCATGCAAAAATGATAGAAGGAACATCCATACAAAATCATGTTTTGATAGTAATTGACCTAATCACTCGATTAAGTCAATTAGATTTTGTAATGGATGGAGAGTTAAGTCAAGATTTGATCCTGCAATCACTCTTAGAATTATTTTCTCAGTTTGTCATGAACTATCACATGAACAAACTGAATTCTTCATTGCCTGAGCCGTTAAATATGCTCAAGATAGCAGAAAGCCATATCAAGAAAGATAAGACTCCTCTTCTTCTTGTGGAAGGGATCTCTAAGAAGAAGGCAGGCAAAAAGGGTTCCAAGAGAAGGTTGAATCTTAAAAATGGTATAAATAAGAAGAAAAAGGGGAAGAAGGTCTTTGGACAAATGGCCTATTTTCACTACGGTAAAGCAAGCCATTGGAAGAGGAATTGCAAGGCTTATCTTGCAACCGTGAAGTCTGGTGCAAATAATGCACCAAAAGATATGTATGAGATACATACTATATTATCATTAAATTCTTTCATTTTAAATTCTTGGGTATTAGATACCGACTGTGGTTTTCATATCTACAAATCTTTGTAGGGGCTGTAGAAAATTAAGAGTTTGAAGAAAGGTGACTTCAAGCTTTATGGCGTTGGAGGAGAATCTATCCAGGCAGAAGCTGTAGGGACAAATATATTGAAGTTACCTTATGAAAGGATCTTAGAGCTTACAAATTATTATTATATGCCTAAGATCATTAGAAATATTATATCTTTACCCTTGTTATTGAAACAAGGTTATAGTCTTAATGTAATGAGCGAAGGTTGCTCGATCAAATATTCTAATGAAAATATTTATTTTGGCATATTTAGCAATGGTTTGTTGACTCTATGTTTGGATGACAATATATTTCATATTGATGAAAATAGAAAATGTAAGAGAGATGACATAAATAATACTTTACTTTGGCATTGTCGATTAGGTCATATTAGTGAGGCTAGGATTAACAAGTTATACAAAGAAAAGTTCTTTGATCCTTTTGATTATGAATCATTGGGAACTTGTGAATCATGCCTCATGGGTAAAATGACCAAGATTTTATTTAATGGACATAGAGAAAGGACAAATGAGTTATTAGAACTTGTACATACGGATGTATGTGGTCCTATGACAACTCAAGCTAGAGGAGGATACTCTTATTTTATTACATTTACTGATGATTTATCTAGGTTTGGATATGTGTATCTTATGAAACACAAATTAGAAGCCTTTGATAAATTTAAAGAGTATCAAAGTATGGTCGAAAAACAAACTGGACAATGTATAAAAATCCTTCGATCTGATCAGAGAGGAGAATACTTATCTAGTGAGTTTCTAGACTATCTTAAAGTTAAAGGGATTCTCTCTGAATGGACACCTCCTTATACACCAAAATTAAATGGTGTAGTCGAAAGAAAAAATCATACCTTATTAGATATGGTACGGTCCATGATGTGCTTCACTGATTTACCTATTTCCTTCTGGGGTCATGCTCTGGAGACTGCAATTTACATCTTGAATAGAGTTCCTTCTAAATCTTTATCTAGTACTCCATATGACATATGGAGAAGTAAGAAACCTAATCTTAAGTATCTTAAGATATGGGGTTGTCTAGCTTATGTCAAAAAAAATTTTGGACATAAACTTGATGCTAGATCAGATAGATGTCTATTTATAGGATATCCTAGAAATAGTATAGGATATATATTCTACCATCCTACTGAACAAAAGGTATTTGTAAGTAGGCATGCCATTTTCATGGAAAAAGAATTTATCCTAGAAAAGGGCAGTGGCAGAAATATTGAACTTGGTGAAGTTCAAGAAAAACAAATAGAAATTTTTCAACCAAATAATCATATAAAAGAACTAGAACACATAACTCCTATCCATAAGTCTAAAAGTGTATGAAATATACCTATGAGGTTTGGTTTCATTATTGAGAATAATGAAGCCCAAGTCATTGAAAATGATGAACCTCTGACCTATGCGAAAGCAGTCAAAAGTAAGGACTCTTACAAATGGCTGGCTGCCATGCAATCCGAAATGGAATCCATGCACACCAATAAAGTATGGACTTTGGTGGATGCACCAGAGGATATAAATCCTATTGGATGCAAATGGATTTTTAAGAAAAAGATTGGAGCTGATGGTCAAATTGAAACCTATAAGGCCAGATTGGTGGCTAAGGGTTTTAGGCAAAAATAAGGGGATTGATTATGATGAAACATTTTCACCTGTTGCCATGCTCAAATCTATTCGGATTATGCTTGCTATAGCAGCATACCACGACTTATGAAATATGGCAAATGGATGTAAAGACTGCCTTCCTTAATGGTTTCCTTGAGGAGGAGGTCTATATGTCACAGCCAGAGGGATTTGAGTCAAATGAGAGAACCAAATCAGGTATGCAAGCTTAAGAGATCCATTTATGGATTAAAGCAAGCATCAAGGAGTTGGAACATCCATTTTGATGAAACAGTAAAAGAGTTTGGTTTTATCAAGAATGTTGGATGAACCATGTGTGTACAAGAAAACTAGTGGGAGAACCATAGTCTTCTTGGTTCTGTATGTAGATGACATACTACCTCATTGGGAATGATATCCCAATGTTACAATCAGTCAAATTATGGCTATCAAATAAGTTTTCCATGAAAGATTTGGGAGAAGCATCCTATATACTAGGAATAAAGATCTATAGAGATAGATCTAAGAGGATGCTAGGCTTGTCCCAATCAAGGTACATTGACTTAATACTGAAAAGATTCAGTATGGATGGGAGTAAAAGAGGTTATTTACCCATGAGTCAAGGCATACATCTCTCTAAAAAGATGTCTCCTAAAGACACCTGAAAGAGAGAAATAGAATGAGTTCTATTCCTTATGCTTCGGCTGTTGGATCAATAATGTATGCCATGTTATGTACAAGGCCTGATGTTGCTTATGCTTTAGGCATTGCAAGTAGATTTCAAGCTGATCCAGGAGAGGATCATTGGAAAGCTGTGAAAAATATTCTTAAGTACTTGAGAAGGACTAAAGATATTTTTCTAGTATATGGAGGTTCTGATCTTAAATTAGAAGCATATTCTGATTCTAGTTTTCAATCAGACCCAGATGATAGCAAATCCATTTTAGGGTATGTCTTTACTCTGAACAGAGGAGCAGTAAGTTGGAAAAGTACTAAGCAGCCAACTGTAGCTGACTCAACCACTGAAGCAGAATACATAGCTGTAAGTGAAGCCGCCAAGGAAGCTGTCTGGATGAAGAAGTTCATCACTGAAATTGGAAGTTATTCCTGAAATTGAGAATCTAGTACAACTTTACTGTGATAATACTGGAGCTGTAGCTCAAGCAAAGGAACCAAGGGCTCATCATAAATCCAAACACATTCTAAGATGCTTTCATCTCATTCGAAAAATTATTGAAAGACATGATGTAGTCATAGAACGAGTGGACACAAAAAACAACATAGCAGACCCATTCACTAAGGCTTTACCACTACAACTATTTGATCGCCACCTTGATTGTATGGGATTAAAATATAAGGATGCGATTGGCTTTAGTGCAAGTGGGAGATTGAAAGGAATATGCCCTCAAGCCAATTTATTTTTGGGTATGTTCTTTATCTTTCAGAACTCATGTAATGATATTTTTTTAATAAATAAAGGCATTTATTTCATCATATGCAGTGTCTTATTACTTTATTTAAGATTATGATGAATCCCTATAAATTAGGGACTATGGTTTTAGGATTATGATGAGATCATACTAGTGAGACCTAAAATCTTAAAACCCTAATTTAAATATTCCTAGTCGATGGGACATTGAGTTAGGGATCAATGTTTTTCGGTAAGACTAGCACATTCTTTGTATGCTCGAATTGAGAGGGTGATTGATCTCACAATAACTTGTGTATGACACTAATACAAGAATGTGGGTGCTCATTAGAGAATGAGTTCACTGAATTGATCCAAATCGAGAATATCTAATGGAGTCTTATCTACATGTCAATAGATGGTTCTCATAGTGGAATTTGTGCATGTAATCCTTTGACCTGAAACTACCATAGAATCTTATATATATAAATCCATATTTTGGTTCATACTCATTCATGACTCAGTTATGTACGGGATGATCTGGATATGGTAGATTATATATATGAAGATTGTGAGTAGGTTAACATGGAATCGATCACTCCTGGTAAGAGGAAATAGCATCCTACCTTGCTTCAAACAAATGAATGATTCAGGAAGACTTTGATCAAAGCATGATGAAAATTAGAAATGGTTTCTAATATTTCATTAAATGAATCATTATCATAAGATTGAAAGAGAAATGAATATGATATTGGGATTGACATATTTTCATACCCAGAGTCATATTCAGGATGCAGGAAGATCGAAGGATCTAGTTGCATGATAATTTTCACTAAAGGATATTTTTGGTATTTTCATCAAAATTTTACATCTTTCTGGGTAGTCATGATACAGTTGCTAGACGTCAATCATGTCTTGTGGGTTTGATCAAATTAAAATTTTAATTTGATTATTAAATTAGAAAGTATTCTAAATTAAGTCAAATTGGGTTGGCTAGTTTTGACCTAAATCGGTTTGGTTGAGTTCTAACCAGATTAGGTCAAATCACACCCAGACTCACTACTGGTTAGATGTGAAACCCAATGGGTCACACACAAAGAGAATTGATTAAGGGTCTAATTGGATTAGACCATGTTTGCAAGATGAAACATGCTAGCACATGTAGCAAACCCTAGCACCTAGATTTCGAATTGGATTCGAATCAGCTTCCGATTTGGGCTAATTAAGATCCGATTTGAGCCAAATAGGATTTGGTCCTTGAATTGGATTAACCTAGATTGATTGGGCTTTAGATTGGATGCCACATACCTAGAATCCCATGTGCCAGAGAGTCTCTCTGCTTGCATGTGTGGGAAGTATTTCATGCGCAAAGGACTCTTTGGCGCATGAAATTAGTTGGTGCCTACCTTCTTTGACTTTTTTCAATATTGTTATTGTCACGTAGATATTTTTATTGAATTAGCATGGACATCAGATTATGGGGTGCATAGAAGAGTCCTTCTGTAGATGAAATACTCCTTTTTCTTTTAATTTTTTGCCCAAGGATGTTTTGTCGCCCAAGAGTCCTTTGCCGCCTTGGACTCCTTGCCGCCCACTTCCTTCTTGACGCCTCTTGGGACTTTGACTATTCAAAGTATATCTCCATGCCTTCTTGCTGAATGGGCATCCCTTTAAGAGGCCATTAGATGGCCATCTAATCTTGATCCAAACCTTTGAATTATGGTGCCATATATTTATGCATCGCGACTCTTCATAGAAAAACTACGTAGAATTAGTCCGAAGAGTCCTTCTATTTTAAGGCACCTCTTGGACTAAGTCTACATAATTTTAAATAGGCACAAAATTTAGATGGGTGTGAGATTTGATGATGGGGCATGAGATATTGATATGGGAAGGGCATGTGAGATTTTTAGATGGCACCCCTACGTACATTATAAATAAGGGTGCACATCCAAGAGTCCGGGGTGTGTAAACATTATCTTTCTTTCTTACAAGAGTTTCTTTTTGTCCAATTTTCTTTCTTTCCTTTCTCTTGTCTAGACCTTATCATTATAAGGACAAGAAGTCATCTTAAGACTAAGAGATTAGGAAGGAAAATTAAGAAGACAAAAGAAAAAGAAACTGATAGATATAGGAGAGGCAAGGAAGGTGAACATAAAGGTTAAAGAAGGTCTTGCCCTTTTAATTAAAAGTTCTTATTATTAGAACTTTAATTATATAAATTAGAGGTGCTGGTGTCTTGATCAAGTCTCTGTGTGAATCAACATTGGAGGGTGAACACGTGGGCACCTAGTGAAAACCCTGACGGACTGCTACCGGCGATCAGGATCAATTTAGGGTTTAGCGATAAGAGGTATGTTCTAATACTTTCTTTTATGTTACAAATGCATGTTATATGATTTAATTGCTAATGTGGTGGTCCTGGGGTTCGGATTTGATTTATATGATTTCATGTTTTTGCTTTCAAATTCGTGCTTCCGCCCTGTACACCAAACCATCAGACTTTAGTCTAAAGGTCCTTCCACTATTTTATACGAATTGGTAGCCTCTACCTCCAATTTGAGAAATTACTCTAATTTCTTAGTGGGTAATAGAATCCACATAGACTACACATGAGCTCAACTTTGGTTGGTCAACCCATGTGCACCTATGGATAGATTCAAAATCAATTGTTTCTCTAAACAACTTCTAGTAACATTGATTTTGCCCTATAAACCTAATCAGTAGGCTTTGGCCTCCACTAAAAAAGGTTTGATTAGGTCCAACTATTAACATGACCACATTTGGTCTTATCTAATCAATAAATGATCAGGCCCGACTTTGGTCGGCCAACCTAACCACCATCAGAAAGATTTAACTAAATTATCATTTTGTGAATGATAATTTCATTAGTCAATAATCACCAAGCCTTTGGACCTCCAATGATCATTATACTAATGAACCCATTATCGCTAAACTTAATGAAAGGCTATGATTTAGTTATCTATATAATTATTTCATTTTTAAGGATCTAATAATTTTAGAAAATTTAGTTAACTAATTTAAAAAAATTCAGCGATCTAATTTCGATCCTCCCACTAACTTCATCAAGTTAGAAAAGAATCTAATCTAAGCTGGCATTAGGAGCACCTAAATCAGTCAGACTGATTTACCTAATAGACATGGGTGAGTCTGAATCATCAAGTGATCTAATCAAAATCTAACTCACCAAGATGACCAGGTAAGCGAGATCAATGGAAGGGATATGCCATTAACTCGTCAAAGATCGAATCAGTGCGAGTAGCTCCCAATTAAAAATCATTGGTCAAACTATCAAACTTACCTTAGACACCATCTGGTTCATTAGTTTTAATTTGAATCAAGTCCATCTGGTCCATGTTAAAGGTATGGACTTGACCAACTACAACTATTGTAATTGAGTCTATAGAGTTCTTGACCTAATCTAAATTAATATTTAATTAGATTTGATCAATTACTCTAAATTAGTCCATCTTTTAACTAACCTTAGGTCTAACCCAATTTATGGACCTAATTTAGCTATCCCAATAACCCACAAGTTTATGATTAATGACTTAGAGTCTTAATTCATAATTCTAGATACTAAATCATTATACTTAATTTTTAATTAAGTTTATGGGCTGAGGGTTAGGGTTTGGCATTTCGAAAATATTTTTTTTAATTTTGAAAGGTTCTTTATGACTTAGCATTATTCACCAATTGAGTTGACTCATTTCAAAATTAAATTATCTCAATTTACAAACAACACTAGTTATAGGATTTAATCTGAAACTATGTACACTACATAATCATGAAATCATGAATCAAACTTTATCTAATTATGCATTCATAATCATAAATTAGATTAAAGTCTAATATAATTAAATCATAAAATATTAGATCAAATCTAGTAATTTCATGATTAATGATATAGATTAGCAACGTACTAGGATAACCATTTCACTATAGGGGGTAAACCCTACAGTAGGGTTAGACTATGGTTACCATAACATTCAGAACCTATGCGAATATGATTACCGTATAATTCATTCATATGACCACTATGTAATGGATGACTTAGACTGTCAATCCTAAAAAATACATCCATGTCATGTCTCAAAGCAATTAGTCCCATAACTCCTTACTAAGACTACCCTAGCCAAGATTTTGCTAAATTGAAATAAAATTGAACACAGCTCCTGAAATCAGGAGTGGTCAATCCAATCTTGATACATGCACCGACTCCATAAGTACTTAACTGTGCTAAAAAACCTTCCATCACTAAATTAGAAATTCAGATAGTCCGGCACCAAAATACAGTGAGTTGCTTGAAAGTCACCGTGGTGATCTCAGATCGGAGGAACATTTATACCTACATTCCATCGAAGCTATTCTTGATAGGAGAAAAGTGCCGAAGTTGGTCACGATCAATGTAGGTGTACCCAAACATCTCACTTGGATGCCATCTCAGTGTCTTAACACTCCTTGGTTATGAGGACAACTAACCTATATGGTACACAATGATCTATACTTGATAAATATTATCGTCCTAAGTAACAACATATCATTTGGTTGTAAACTATTTAAAGACTAAATGACAAATCCTTCTTTGCCAAATCTAGATAGTCCTAAGAACTTCATCACAATGCAGGAGTTCATTAGAAGACAACAAAATTTATGACTAAAAAGACCAAAAAAACTTTTATTAATTTATAATTCATATACAATTATAAATATATGGTCCAACCATCAACAGACTGACGATTGACTTTGGGATACATTTCCAATACAACTTTCAATATCAGCTATCGAAGTTGGATCCCACCAACTTATCATTGTCCAACAATGATCGAAGTGATAGGAAAGTGGCCATGTCTGCATAAAGAAAAATCAAAATCTAATTAGTAATTGATTCATTAAATCTAAAGATTTGGACTTTAATCAAAAGATTTCTTCTACTATTTTATTCGAATTGATAACCTCTACCTCTAATTCGAGGAATTATCCTAATTTCTTAGTGTGTACTAGAATCCACATAGACTGCACACGAGCCCAACTTTGGTTGGCCAACTCATGTACATCTATGGATTGGTTCATAACCAATCATTTCTCTAAATAATTTTTAGTAATTAAATTTTGCCCAAGGCCCTGATTAGTTGGCTTTGGCCTTCTCAGAAAAGGGTCCAATTAGGTCCAACCATTAACATGACCATACTTGGCCCATCAACCAATTAATGATCAGGCCCAACTTTGGTTGTCCCACCAAACCACCATTTAGAAAGATATATCCAAGAGATCATATAATGAATGATAATTCTATCAACCAATAAGCACCAGGCTTTTGGGCCTTCAATGATTATCCAACTGATGGATCCATTATTATCCACTTTAATGGGAGGCTATGATCCAGTTATCATATAACTATTTTATTTTAGGGATCTAATAATTTTAGAAAATTTATTTATAGAAATGAGTAGGTCAGATTAACCAGCTTGTCATGATCCTTCCACTGGCTTTACTAAGTCAGCTTAAGGGAGACCACTAATAGGTTGGTCTAGGAGCACCTAAATCAGTTACACTAATTTACCTAGCTAACATGGGTCAAATCAAATTGTCAAGTGATCTGATCAAAACTCAATCTCACCAAGAAGGCCAGGTAAGTGAGATCATTGGAAGGGTCTGCTAAAGCTTGCCTTAGACACCATAAAAAATGGTCAGGTAAGCAGGCTACCAATTAAAAATCATTGACTTTTTTATAATATGATTCTATCAACCAAGTTGCATGTTTGATTCATAATCAATATGCAAGTAAAATAAACATAAAACTACTTTAGATCTAATCTAAATAGGTTCATGTAATTGAAATAGTTTCAATAATAATTAATTATAAATCTTTCTAGATTGAATCTAATATATTTATGATGATTGAAATCAAACTAAAATATTTTTAATTAGATCATAAAATCTCTTAGATCTAACCTAAAATTTTATAATCAATATTTTAGATCAGCACGTGCTGAGATAACCTATTCACTGTAATGGGTAAACCTTGTAGCAGGATAACTTTATGGCAGTTCATGCAATCTAAAATATTTTACTTTTAGATATAAAACTATTTTAAATCTATCAAATTATAAATAAAATTAGATTAAATCTAAGAAATTTATAATTAGAGTCAGATCATCACGAACTAGGACAACCATTTCACCGTAAGGGGTAAACCTTACAGCAGGACAACCTTATGGCAGTTCGTGAGATCTAAATTTTTTTTAAAATTTTAGATTTAATAATTAGATTATAAAATATATCTAATCTAAGAAATAATCTAAATATAAAAAAAAATTATGTAATAAGAACCTAGGCTCTGATACCAATGAAGGAATCATATCTTGGGTTTTATGGGTAGATCTTGAAACTTTTTCAAGATCATGCAGCGAAAGACTTAAATAAATTAAATATTTATTTAAATAAATATGTAAACTCCTAGATTTCATATTTATTACATGATCAAAATATGATATTAAATCAAAAATTAAAATCAAACAAGAAAGAAAAGATTGATCAAATCAACCTAGATCTACACAACATCAAATGCAGGTATGAAGTTAATAAATTAGATCTATTACCTAAGCAAGTTAGATGTTCTAACTTATTGATCTAGATTTGTGGATGAAGTCATAAGCCACACACACATCTGACCTCTAAGAGTCATCCACATGAGCCTACGAATAAGATCAGAGATCCTGATGCAGAAAATCAGCACAATATACTAGCACTATGCTGATCTCTCTTCAATAGTTGATCCGATGCTTCCTTCTTTGAAACTTGGATACTCCAAAATATCAGAAGAAAAAGAAAGAAAATTTGTGATGCTGAGACACCTCTTAAAAGATCACAAAAAGAAGGAAGAGATTTAGAACAAAAACCCAAGAAGAAGACCCTCTTCTTCTTCTTTGTTCTTTTTCTAGACACCCTAATTTGTGTTTTCAATATCTCCATGATCCAAATGAATTTTTCCATGATTTTTCTACAATAAAGATACATATAAAGTGTCTACAATCCATGAAAATTTTAGCTAAAATTTCCCTTTAAATAAGGACATATGTAGAGTTTAAGTTAGGTCAAAAACCTAGACAAGGAAGGACCAAATAAGGGAAGTTGTTGGGGCGCCCAACTCTTAGGCACCCCACCTCTTTTTCTGCCATGGACTAGCAAGGGGGGTGCACAAAAAAATGTCCTCTTTTACCATGAAAATCAAAGATAATAAGGAAGAATGGGTCAGCACACTTATGGGAAGAGTTTTGGTTGACAAGGATTTTATCTCATAGAATCCTTAAGCAAAACTAATTCCCCTTTTGACTTGGTCTTCCGACAAACTTCCATATGAGAAAAAGGAAGAGAGAAGGGAGGCATGAGAAACTTTGGGCACAAAGATTATTCATATAAAAACATAAAGAGAAAAGGGTGGGGCATGAGGATTAGCTGGCGCAAGAAATAGGGAGTCCTAGTCACACTAGGACTCCTATTTTGACTTGGTCGAACAAGGTCTTTTAACCAAATAAAAATAAGAGTAAACCAACCCAATTAAATAAGTCTCTAACTCATTTAAGAATTAAATTAAATTAAATTAAATTAAATTAAATTTTAATTTAATTTTTTAATCAAATTAGAAAATTGGGTTGACCCGAGTCCTAGTTAGACTAGGACTAGTTCTTCCTTGCACTTGACTTATCCAATGAGCCAATTGAACTTGATCTAATCAAGCCCAAATCAAATCTAATTAAATCATATTTAATTAAACTTAATCTCAATCTACTGGCTTAATCAAATTAAGCCAATTAGCAATCGAATTGCTAATCTATTCTCCTGCAATACTTGCACTAGGTCAAACATCAACCATATTGATTGTTTAACCCTAAAACGATTCTAAATCGCTGATCAACCATTTGATTGGAATGTGAACTCTAATATATGTGATCTCATAGGTCTGAACCTAAGTTGATAGGATAGAAATAAATTTTTATACCAATCAAAGTGATCATCTAGCAATGATACCCGACGGTCGGATAGCTCGAAAGGTGTAGAACACCATCCTTAGAATCCATACGAATATAGTTTCCATATAATTCATCCACTTGACCACAATGCTTGTAGGACACCTCAGAGTTTAATTATCAACTTTGATCAGGTTGTCCACATTGTATTTCAAAATATCAAATCCATCTGATGGATTATCTTGGCCAAGATTTTGCTATATTGAAATATAGTGATACACTCATCTTCAACTCTTTGAGTGGTCAATTCCATCTTGATCACACTCTGACTTTGCAAGTACATAATTATGCCTAGAAGCCTTCCATTGCTGAATTAAAAATTTAGTTGGTCCAGTACCAAAGCACAATGAGTTGCTTGCAAGTCACTGAGGTGATCTCAAGTTTATTATGCCTATATCTCATCAAAGACATTCTCGATAATAGAATGCTCTAAAGTTGGTCACATTCAATGATGATGTACCCATACATCTCACCTGTATGCCATACCAATATCTTCATACTCCTTGGTTAAGAGGACAACCAACCTATATAGCATATAGCAACCTATGCTCGATAGATGCTGTCATCCTAATTAATAGCCAATCACGTGGTCGTGAATAAATTTAAGGACTAATTGATAAATTCTCTCTTTATCGAAACTAAATAGTCCTAAGGACTTCATCATAACAATGGAGTTTATTAGAAGATGTAAATTTATGATGAAAAAAGATGCCAAAATATTTTTTTATTAATTAATAAATTAATTATAATATCTCAATTGTTAATAGGCTAACGATTGGCTTTGGGACATAATTTCCAATAATAAGGAGTTCCTACCTGATCTGATGGCTGATCATGAGTCTTGATGACCTTGGAAACTATGGTCAAAAGTCCCACTGGACTGAGACTCTGAGTCCTACTCGCCTAGGACTCTTTGATCAGGAGTCCCACTAGTCTAGGACTCTAAGTTCGTGAGTTTCATTTATTTGGGACACTGGGTTCAAGAGTCCCACTGGATTGGGACTCTTCAGGAGTTTCATATTGATGATACTTTATTGTCCGATAATCCATCCGATTTGGACTTAGATATTTTTGAAGAATTAATTAGTAATTCAATTACTGATTAGCTTAATTTAATTAAGTAATGAGGATTTGATCAAGTCTGATTGAATTTGATTCAATTAGATTTGACCCAATCAGGTCATGAGATGACCTAATCGCTATGGGAGTTTTGATCCTGATTTGATCAGGACTTGAACCTAATTAATTTTTAGTTTGATTAGGATTTTATTGGATTAGGCTAAGCCTAATTTGGTTGGGTTTAACCTAGTCTAATTGGATCTAGATTAATTGGTTTGGTTGAAACCAATTAGGACCAAATCAAATGAAGTTTGAATTCAAAGTCTCCCATGTGCCCACCATTTTTGACTTTCCACTCTTGTTCCATGCCCAAAACTTTTGTACATAACTTTTCTCTCACCTAAAAGGTTTTTGCACCCCCTCTCTTATCTGCTTTTGACCTAGTCCAAGGGTTGGACCGGTTCAAAGTAAGTTGAGTTTTGAATTCAACTAAGTTTATTAAAGGTAGGAACCAATCCAACCTTATCTGCTTTCCACGCCCTTGCTTTCGTTTGTCATACATTTTTTAGAGAAATAAAAATGTGTGCACATAGAAGGAGAGTCCTTCTACTTGTTAAACACATGGGAGGAGGCATTGGATAAGGATAAGAGGGTCATTTGATTTTTGAAATCAAGAAAGTGGTTAAAACCTCCCAACCACTCGATGCTTATCTTTTTCCTTATGCTTTTCCCATGGTATTCCAGTCAATAAATTATGAGAATTTTCGTGCATGCATAAAAATGGGTTAGAATTATGTGGTGTAATTTTTAGAATGATTGGGCATTAGTTTTGGGCAAAAAAAATCTTGGGGTGAAGGTGAGCAAGGTCCTACAACAATTTACTTTTTCCTCATGCCTCTCTTCTCTTCTGATTTTCACCTCTAAGGATATCCAATTTTTAGATATGATCTAAATAGGGTTTATAGATCCAAAAGTCATGTTTCCATAAAAACTTATTTCATAGAAGAACTCTACACAGAGGGGGCGTGATAGGATTTTTAGTGTGTCAGGGTTTTTGGGCTGAGTGAAACCCTAATTTTGGGAATTTGGGTTCGGGTGGAGAGATCGAGTGCTGTGAGCATTGGATCACCACCAAATTTGAAACACCTCTTCACCATCATCCAATATCTATGTTTTAATTTCTAAAGTATCTAAAAAAATTAAAAAATATGTGATCAATTGGATCGATCGTGATCAGCCATCGAAGGCCCCGACGAGGAGCTAGCACTCCGGTGGAGCTGGTTGGGATCAGGAGCTCCATGTGGACCATCCATAGAGGCTGGAAGAGTGTGTGGCTATAGCATAATACCATAATTTTTTTTGATGGATTCAGATCATGGAGATCAACTATCCATGAAAAGGTATCGAGTTCTAAACTCGTATCAGTCAGCAGATTTGATTTGCTGATTGAATGCATTTTATTTTTCTATCATATATTATCATGTTTAGATCCTGAGTAGAGTTTATTTGATATGATCAATGCATGTATAGTATTAATTTTAGATTAATATTTGCTTTTGATGCTATTTTATTTGAAATTTTTTTAAAAATGCATGCTTAAACCCTACGCGATTTCTTTCAAGGTGGAGGATAGGTTGTGTAGCAAGAGAGGATCCAGATACCTATGAGGAGATGGTGTCGAGCCTCGAAATGAGATAGATTGGTCTGAGCTAATGATAGGGTTTAAGCTATAGTTCCTCTAGGTAAAACTGAAGTGATGGTTATTGCAGGGGCAGAACATGATGAAGTACTAGGATGGAATTCCCACTGCCATAGATACTATGGCTGTGGTTCCCTAACCATTGCATTAGACCACCTATGACAGCGATTCCCTAACCATTGTCATAAATGACATATAGCCACGATTTCCTAACCACTGTCATTAATGATCTATGGCAGCGGTTGGCACATGATCTACACTAGTGATTGTCATGCCTATGGCTGTGATTTTGCAACCACTATCGTCAACTTTGAAAAATAAAAAAATATATTTTTTAAAATTTTTATTTTTTTATCTGATAAATATAGTTTAATATATAATATGAGAAAATATTATTAATATAAAAATATTTCTAAAATGCTTAAAATTTATTACTGAATAAAATTTATTACAATAATTTTTAAAACAAAATACATCAAAAGTCTGTTAAATCTACATCTAAGTCATCATCACCAGGAGGAGATGGAGCACGAGTTGGAGGAGCTGGATGGACTAGAGCTGAAATGCTGGCCAACATGTCCTCAAGGCCAATAAAGTCATTTTCAAAATGCATGCTGAGCCTCGTCAGCATAGCGATCATGACATCCTGTAGCTGGGCAGCCTGCTCCCTGGCCAGACTAGCCTGCTTCCTAGCCTAAGCTGCCTGCTTCGATGCCTCATCAAACTGCTCCCAATTGACGATACTGAAAGTATGTGAAGAGATGCTCACCTCAAACTAGTAGCTTATCAACGGATCGATGTTCGAGCCTGTATCGGATCCTCCCAAAGTACTCAAGCTCCAAGATCTGAGATAGATGGTCATGGGAGCCAGTGGTGTGTGAGTCCTCACTTGCAAACATGTCTAACTACTCTTGTAATTACAAATTAAAATAAAATATCATAAGAAATATTATAATATTAATCATACTAATATCCTATTTATTACTTACAAAAATTCTTTCAATCACGATGTTCATCGGCATGCCCTTCTTGTCCGTACAATTGGATCAAAAGATGGCACTATGGGTAGGCATTACCCCCTCTCTCATCAGCTATAACAACGGATCAGTTTATTATAAATATATAAAAAAATATCAATTTAATTTATAAAGTAAGATTCAAAATTCATTACCTCTCTATGCACACTGGCAATAGACTCACAATCAAGGGTGTGCATGTACTCCTAAGTTGCCCAATTCTTCCAGTTCTGATGGGAGGTAGTAAAAAAAATATTTAAATAAATAATAAATATTTAAAAAATATTTAAATATAATTTAAGTGTACTAAAAATTCAAAAGTTAGAAATTAAACATGGAACTTCTACCTCCTCCAATGCCTAATCATTCCCTCTCACTGACTTAGGGGATAGTCCTGAATTCAAGGAACTGTTGGAAAATGTATCCTAAAGCCAATCATCTATATTGTAGATGGTTGAGCTAAATATAATTTATACTTAAATTTTAATTAAATAAAATTATTATTTTGGCAATTTCATCACTTTGTGAATCTTTCTATAATGAACTCTCTATGATGAAGTTCTTAGGACTATTTAGACTCGACAAAGAAGAATTTATCGTTTAGTCCTTAAACTGATCGCAACCAAATAATTTGTTGTTACCTAGGATGACAACATTAATCAAGAGTATATCATTGTATGCCATAAGTGTTGGTTGTCTTCTTAACCAAAAAGCATGATGATGCTGTTATGGTATGCAGGTGAAATGTAGAGATACATTTCACTGATCGTGACCCAACTGTGGATCTCTCTTCTACCAAGATTGCTTGCAAAGGATATGGATATAAGTATCCCTTAGACCTAAGATCACCATGGTGACTTGTAAGCAACTCACTATACCTAGATATCGAACTACCTAAATTTTTAATTCAATGATGAAAGGCTATTGGGTGCAGTCAAGTACTTGACTTGTCGATGCATGAGCTAAGATGGGATTGACCCCTCCAAGTATTGGAGCAAGTGCATTGCTGTATTTCAATTTAACAAATCCTTGGCTAGGGTAGTCCATATGGTAGATGCTAAATTTTGAAATACAATGTGGATAAATTTTTAGGGTTGGCAGTTAATCCTAGATCATCCTATGAGCATCGTGGTCAAGGAGATCAATTATATGGTAACTATATGACACAGGTTTGTCGATGTTGCATTGCAATTTTTGACCCATCCAAATGTTGGATACCATTACTCGATGGTCACATCAATTGGTATAGAAAATTAGTTCCTGCGCTACTGGCTTAGGATTCGAACCTATGGGATTACACACAATAGAAGTTTCTACATGATCTAATGGTTGATTAAAGGGTTCCACTGGATTGGAACTTAGTTATTATTGAAGGATTAATTAGCAACTAGATTGTTGATTAGCTCAATTTAATTAAGAGATGTGGAATTGACCAAGTCTAATTGAATTTGATTCAATTAAGGTTTGACCTGATCAAATCATGTGATGATCTAATAGCTTAGGGAGATGGATCCTGATTTGATTAGGGGTTGGACTCGATTAATTCCAAAATTTGATTAGAAATTAATTAAGTTGGGTTAAAGCCTAATCTGATTAGGTTTATCCTAATTTTATTGGCCAAGATAAATTGGTTTGCTTCAAATCGATTTGGACCAATTCAAAGCTTGTTTGAATTTTAAATCTCCCTCCGCCATGGTACTTTGACCCATCCTTTTTTCTCCATGCACATTGTGAATGTGCATGGGATTTATCCATGCCAGAAGAGTGTTTGCACCTCCCTTATTCATGTATATGATGTAGTCCAAATGTTGGATCTGATGGGATTAAAGTTGAATTTTGAATTCAACTTGAAATGGTTCGTTTAGTTGAAACCTTTTAACTCCCTCTCATCCTTATCCTTTCTCCACACCCTTTCATTTGTTTGATCACCTTTTTATTTGTACGCATGCAGAAGGAGAGTCATTTTGAATGTCAAACATTGAGGTGGGTGCTGGAATGAGATAAGGAGTCCTCTTGAATTTTGAATTTAAGAAAATTAGTTGAAACGAGTTCAACCAATCCATCCTTATCCTCCCATGCAAGTCACTCGATAGATGCCTATTAAAAATAGGATTTTTTTTGGGCATGCAAGTGAGAAGCCTTGGTAGTGCATGGGTGTGCGAGAGGTATTAGAGGGATTTCTATAAGACAAAAATTAGAGAGGGGCACATCTCTTTTGGCATGAGGTTTTTTCTAAAGAGATAAGTGTCAAGGTTCTTAAGGGTGTGTGCTGAATCTTAGAGTGGGGACTCTAGGATTGAGTGGAGAGTTTGAGTGCTAGATCTCCACCAACTTTCACCACCATCTCATCTTCCACCATTGCATCTTTTGATTTCTAGAGCATCTAGAATATCAGGAGTAGTTCATCGATTGGATCAACGAAGGTCGGCTGTCGGAGGCCCTGGAGAGGAGCTAGCACTCCATAGGGGTTGATCAAGATCAGGGGCTCTGTGTGGACCAACCGTAGAGGCCGAACAAGTGTGTAGTTGTAGCATAATGCCAGAGCTTCTTTCGGTGGATTCAGATCATGAAGATCAACTATCCGCACATAGGTACTATGTTCTGAACATAGATCGATCAGCAAATATGATTTGCTGATCGAAAGTATTTTATTTTTCTAATGCATATTAATATGTCAAAGATCTTGAGTAGGATTTTATGATTGGATCATATCATGCATAGAATTAATGTAGATTAATTTTGATTTTACTGCTATAAATTTTGAAAAAGATTCAAAAAGCATGCTTAAAACCCTGCTGGTTATCCTTCAGATGGTATCAAAGCAATAGGTTGCTCGACTTATTTTTATGTAAATTAGAAAGATTTAATGTGTAACACAATGATCGCATGAACTGTAGGTTGTCCTGCTCTAAGATTAAACCCTTACAGTGGAGAGATTGTCCTAGTATATTGTGATCTATAACATCGATCATAGAATTTTGGATATGATCTAATAAATTTTTATGATATGTTTTTATTGGTTGTTAATCTAAATTATTATCATGAATATGTGTTTAGATTAGATCTAAACCATTTCATATAATTTTATGTAATGTACATAGGTTTAGATTAAACTTGAATAGGATCTTATGAAGGTTCTGTTCACTAATCGAGTCAGCTATCTCAAGAATCGAGCCAGCTCAACTAGCATGCCAGCCTGATATAGCCTCTCAGACCTTTTATTCCAGCCAGCTCGATCAAAAATTGGGCTGGCTCGGCTTCTATTTGGACCAGCTCGAAAGGGATTCGAGCCAGCTCGACAAATTATTTGACTTCTGAACATCTATTCAAGCCGACTTAGATGGGATCCAAGCTAGCTCGATGGAATGTTGGCCTTCTAGACTTTTGTTCAAGCTGCAGTCTTAGAAATCCAGCTAACTCAACTTTTGATTAGGCCAGCTTGGATGGGATCCAAGTCAGCTCGATGAAATGTTAGGTTTTTGGTTTTTTCTACTCGAGCTGACTGTCTCAAGGATCGAGCTAAACTCGGCTTCTACTCGGGTCGGCTTGGATGGGATTTGAGCCAGCTTGATTGAGAAGTTAGTTGAAGCTATTTATGGCTATTTTTGATTGAACAAACTTACAACTAATGCTTATTTATAATATAAACCGATCTATTTTTGAAATGAGTTGATCTATTTAGTGAAATAGTACTAGGTTGTAAAGAATGTTTCAAAAACTAAAAATTATTTTTGAAATATCGAACACCAACCCATCAGTCCAAAACTTAATTAAAAGAATTTAGTGTTGTCTAGTAGGATCTAGAATTATGAATTAAAGATCCTAAGATAAATTCATAATTCTATGGGTTAAAGGGTTAGATGAATTAGGTCCATTAATTGAGTTAGACCTAAGGTTAGTTAAAGAATGGATTAATCTAGACTAGTTTATCAAATCTAACCAAGTGTTGTCTTAGATTAGATCAAGGATACTCTGGACTCAATTTCAATAGTTGTAGTTGAATGAGTCCATGTCTTTAATGAGACCAAGATTGACATAATTCATGGCTAAGCAGTCCAGCCTATAATTACTAGGTTGATCTGATTAAACGTAATTAACCGATTGGTATCTAAGATAAGTCTGGCAGTTTAGATCTATAGTTTTTAATTGCGAGCTACTTACATTGATTCGATCTTTGATGAGTTAATGGTATATCCCTTCCACTAATTTTACTTACCTAGCTGACATGGTCGATTAAGACTTGATTAGATCACTAAGAATTCGAGCTGACCCATGTCACTAGGAATCAGTTTGACTGATTTCAATTCAATAAGACTGAATTAGGTGCCCATGGACCTAAATTAATTCTAGTCCTAACCAATTGTCTTGGTGAAGTTAGTGGAAGGATTTGACTTGGTGAAATTAGTGGAAGAAATATGGTCCTATCCTTTCTATCTCAAATCATAAGTAAATTAAATCCTCTAAATTATAAGGTTCGTAAAATAACAAGATTATAGAGATGACTGAGTCAAAGCCTCCCATTAAGGTGAATAGTAATGAGTCCAATTTTCTAGTTGCACATTGGAGGTGCATTACACTTGGTATTCATCTGGATATTGAAATTACTATCCATCATATGATGATTAGGTTGCACTCTCTTAATGGTGATCAAGTTAGCCAGAGCTTTCCTCGAACCCGGTTATCATTGGTTTGATGCACCGAAGTCAATCATGTTAATGGTTGGACCTAAATAGATCTTTTCAGTGGAGGCTATAGCCTACTAAATTAACTTCTGGGGCAAAACCTAATTACTGAAAATTGTTTGGAGAAATAATTGACTATGAACCTATCTATAGATGCACATAGATTAGCCAAAGCTTTCTTCAAGATCGATTGTAGTCCATGTGGATTCTAGTACCCACTAAGGAGTTAGTGTAATTTCTTGAATTGGAGGTAGAGGCTATCAATTCATTTAAAAATAGTGGAAGGATCTTTAGACTAAAGTCTAAGTTTTTAGAGTTAATTAATTCAAATACTAATAAGGTTTCATGTTTTTCTTTCAGATAAATAGAATGGCTAGTGTAAGTGCGCTCCGTTCGCTATTGAATAGTGACAAGCATTTAGGATCTAAAAATGAGGAGTTTAGTATTGACCCTATTTAGGCAGACCTAAAGAGAAATTATCCTCTTGATCCAAATAGGCTGAATAGGAGAAATCAGCAAGTGAATGCTGATCAAGGCTATTATATGATAACACCTTGCAATTTCTCCATATGTGATACATCTACCTGGGTATTAGATACCAGAAGTCTGATTCATATATGCAATTCATTGCATAGACTTTAAATTGGTAGAAAGTTTGAGAATGATGATAGATTCTATAATGTTGGGGATGGAAGTAAAGTTTCAGTCCTAGCATTGAGAACTCTTGAGCTATTTTTCAAAAATAATAATATTATTTTAAATGATTGTCACTATTATCCATATTTTATGATGAACATAATATCTATTGGGCTTTTGGCTTAGGATAGTTATTCTTTGTTAATAAAAAAAAATATTATGATATCATTATGAATGGTATTATAATAATGCAAGGATAATTAAGAAATGACATTTATATTTTATCACAGTCCATTAGTGTAATGTATATATCTAATAAATGTTCAAAACTAGATTATGTCTTCGATGCCTATCTTTGGCACCATAAGCTCAGTCATATAAATAAGAATAGAATTAATAGATTAGTCAAGGAGCGTATCCTTGATATTGATAATTATGAGTCATTGAATACCTGTGCATCCTGTCTGCTTGATAAAATGATCAAGTCATCTTTTACTAAAAAGGATGAACGTGCCACTGATCTTGTAGGTCTAGTACATATTGATGTATGTGCACCTATGAGCACATGTGCTAGAGGTGGGTTCTACTACTTCATTAAGTTTACTGATGATCTATCTAGGTATGGGTACGTCTATCTTATGAAGAGTAAATCCAATTCATTTGAAATGTTCAAACGATATTGAAATAAGATAGAAAAATAACTTGGAAAGAGTACTAAAACTCTTCGATCAGACCAAGAAGTCAAATATCTTTCTAATAAATTTTTGAAATATCTAGAAAATAATGAGATTTTCTGATAATGAACCCCTCATGGAACACCACAGTATAATCATGTGTCTGAAAGGAGGAATCAAAACCTGTTGGATATGGTTCAGTCCATGATGGTGTTTGCGAGTCTGCCAATTTTGTTCTGGGGGTACGCACTCGAGACTGCTTGTTTTATTTTGAACAATATTCCAAGCAAGTCTATTACAAAAACTCCATATGGGATATGGACTAGGCATAGACTGACACTCTCTCACTTTAAGGTTTGGGGATGTTCGACTTATGTAAAATATTTGCAGCAAGAAAAGCTTGGACCTAGGTCTGATAAATACTTGTTCATAGCGTACCCAAGGGAAATTAGAGAATATTACTTCTACCTTGCTAAATTCATCAGTAATAGGAAAGCCTTTTTAGAAAAGAAGTTTCTTATGGAAGGAATAGCTACCTCTAATGTTGAGCTTGATGAAGTTCGACAGATAGAAGAATCGATATATTCTAGTAAATCAGCAGAACTGGATTTGATAAGATCAAACCTAGAGTCCATTATAAAGGCATCCTTGAGGAGATCCAGTAGAGTACCGCATTAGCCAAACAGATACTATAGTTTCTTAATCTAGGATGGTGATTCTGTTGAACTTGATGTGAATGACGAGGATTCGATCACCTACATAGATGTCATGCAGAGGTTATGACTTCGATAAGTGGCTTGAAACTATAAAGTCTAAAATGGAATCCATGAAAGTCAACAGTGTATAGACACTGGTTGATCCACCTGAAGGGATAAAACCCAATGGATGTAAGTGAATTTTCAAAATAAAAAGGAATGTAGATGGGAAGATGGAGACCTATAAGGCCCATCTGGTTGCCAAGAGATATCGTCAGCATTATGGTATTGACTATGATGAGACATTTTCTCTAGTTGCAATGCTCAAGTCCATTTGAATTATGCTTGCGATAGCAACATACCTAGGCTATGAGATCTGGCAAATGAATGTGAAGATGGCTTTTCTTAATGGAGTGCTAAGTGAAGAGGTGTATATAATATAATCTGAGGGATTCACATCCATAGATGAGTCCAAAGTGTGTAGGCTTTAGAAATCCATCTATGAATTGAAGCAGGCATCTCAGAGTTAGAATATGCATTTTGATAAGGTGATTAGATTGTATGGCTTCGTTAAGAATGGAGAAGAATTCTGCATGTATAAATGGGCTAATGGTTCTATAATTATATTTCTTGTACTGTATGTCGATGATATTTTCTTGATCGCGAATGACATTCCTACTCTATAGAGAATAAAAGTTTGGCTGTCATCGCAATTCTTCATGAAGAACATGGAAGAAGCATCCTACATCCTAGGGATGAAAATCTATAGGGATAAATCTAAAAGATTGCTTGGATTGTCCCAGTCTACATACATTGATACCATGCTGAAGAGGTTTAGCATGGAGTATTCCAAGAAGAGCTATCTCTTGATAGGCCATAGAATTTTTTTCTTAAAGAGGGATTGTTCAACAACTCCTCAAGAGAGAGAGCATATGAGTAGAATACCATATGCTTTAATAGTGGATTCCATTATCTACATCATAATGTGTACGAGATCAGATATGGCATATTTACTAGGGGTAGTGAGTAGATATTAGTTTGATCCAGATTAAAATCACTAAAAGATTGTGAAGACAATCCTAAAGTATTTGAGAAATACTAAGGACTAGTGGCTCATCCATAGAGATACTGATTTGAAACTTATGGAATATAATGATTCTAGTTTTCAGTCAGATTGATAAGTGCTAAAAATATACTAATAAAGTATTAAATTATAAAATAAATTTATTTATTTTTAAAAAATTTATATTTTTATTAGTTTTATGTAGGAAAGAAGGCCATCAATATGAAGATCTTATTTTTCTAATTCAGATGAAACAAGTTTCAAGCAAAATGGACTTCAAATGAGCTCGAAATCAAATTTCAAAGGAAAATAATAATAATAAAAAATATATATATTGTCAGTCGATCCAGACCGAACTTGCTCAGAACCTGACCAGCCTGACCACAGATCCGACCGCACTCAGTAAACCAGCCTGCTAACACCCCGCTAACATCATGCTGATGTCAGGATATTTTGCGGTGCATGGTGGACCGCTATAGTAACCAGGCGGGATTTCATAGGGGCTAGTGCACTCCGATTGACTGAAGGAAGCGACGGTCTATGCAACACCGAGCTCATGACCGGTCCATAGAGGGTATTCTAGGAATTTCATGGGATCCAACGGCTGTTGGAGCTCCAATTTTGATCCGATAGTTCCGATTTTGGCATGATCGTGTGGTTAGAAAGGCCGCTGGTCGGGATCCAATGGCTTAGATTCATCCTAGATTTTGAACTAGTGCTTGAGTCTTCTTTGGTCATGATCGGATGGTCACGATTCAATCATCAAGATGAACGGACGATTATGGTTTAATCCAACCAAATCAAGGAAGATCTGAAGGGTTTTTAAGCTATTTTTGATGCATTGGATGCTGATCTAACGGTCAGAATTATCCAGGGCTTTATTTGACTTATTTAAGGAGTCTAAAACCTAGTTTTAAGGAAATTCCTACCAAAAATCTTTCTCATCTTGAGTCTATTTAAAGGCCTACTGCCTGCTATTGTAGAAGAGAAGAGAGGAGAACTTAAGTAGAGAACCTATACAGAGAGCCTGAGGAATAAGAAATAGAGAGTTGAAAATAAAAAGAAAATAGAGAGAACCGAGAGAGGGGTTTAGGGAGAGAAGAGAAAGAGCCTTTATTTTTGCTATTTTTCTTTCCTCTTCTTTTCTTCTTTCAAAGATCGGTACATGAAGCGGCTTTCTTCTTCATCAAGTTCTCCACACCAAGAGCAACGGACAATCAATTTTCAGTGAACAAATAGTCTAGTTTCTTCATGCTTTTTATTTTATTTGATATTTTTGATCTTGTTATCATGAACTAAATTTTATTTTACTAAGGCTAAGGTGTAGCCACTCTTTTTGATACAATATTCAGTATGATTTATTTTTAATTTTAAAATTTATTCATGAGGAGTATATAGATCTGATCTTAGTGCTTTTAGATTACGGGCCATCTTCTAATTGATCCTATGAACATAGATGACACGGACCAAGTACGTATATGTTATTGCTACTGGATTTATATATCTTGTATTATGAATCGATTTACAATTCATATGCATGCAGGAATTTTAGTGTGCTTTGGACGCAGCGTGTTTTAATTAGAGGGTTTCACAAAACTTAATGCATTAATATTTATTTAAATTATATCCTGGATCCAAAGGGTAATTAATAAATATTGATAGTTTTGCTATGCCTAGGACCAAAGGATAGTGAATAAATTAGGAGACTCCACCATCACATGAAATAAAATTAATCTAATAACCTGAATATTGTATTGACTGAGTTGGTGAACTGATTGCCTTAGTAATCCTATTGCTCTTGAGTTTAAAATCCTAATAATTATACACTCTCTATTTTCTTAAAATTTTTAATTATTTCTTTATTTCATCTTGTTTTCTTAAATCTCATAAATCGATCTTCTAAATAAAGCATAGGAAAAAAATATTTTCAGTACTTATTTTTCAATCCTCTAGGGATGATACTCTACTCATTCACTTTATTACTTGATCGACTGGTGTACTTGCCATAGCTATAGATTAGCAAGCATCAAGTTTTTGGCACTGTTGTCGGGGATTGTGTCTAAAAATAATATTAAAATTTTGATCCTAGCTTTACTTTAGAATTTTATTTTTAATTTTTATTCTTACTTTATTTTAAAAAAAATTTTGTTCGATGCATGACACGTACTGGACATAGTAACTTACTACCTTTAGATCCAAAAATTGAAAGGACCATTAGAAGACTACAACAAGAAAGAAACATGGCAGCTGAAGATCCTAACGACATCAATCTAGGATTGGATATGGCGACCAAAGGATGGCATGAAGCTATTCGAGCCAGTACATCATCCATTAAATGATTAAATCACACCATCTGTAGCCGATGCAGCTTCGAGCATCAGGAGACCACCTGTACGAGCAAACAACTTCGAAATAAAACTAGCGATGATCCAGATGATTCAATCAACTATCCAATTCAGTGGACACGTGCATGATGATCCGAATGCCCATATTTCTAATTTTCTTGAACTTTATGATACTTTTAAAATTAATGGGGTGTCGGATGATGCTATTAGATTAAGGTTATTTCCTTTCTCTTTATGGGATAAAGCTAAAAATTGGCTTCATTCTCTTCCTACAGGTTCTATCACAACTTGGGATGTCCTAGCCCAAAAATTCTTAGCCAAGTACTTTCCACCTTCCAAGACTGCCAAGATGTGCAACGATATCACTTCTTTTATGCAGATGGACATGGAGACACTATATGAGGCTTGGGAGCATTTCAAAAAACTACTGAGGAGATGTCCACATCATCAACTATCCGTATGGCTTCAGGTACAAACTTTCTATAATGGTTTATCTCCTACTAATCATTCTATGATTGATGCAGCAGCAGGAGGAACCATTAATCGAAAAAATGGAGGAAGAAGCCTTCGATCTGATCGATGAGATGGCATCAAATAGCTATCAGTGGCAGACAGAATGCATGATGCCAAAAAGACTAGCAGCTGTGCAGGGAGTAGATTGCATGCCAACCTTACTAGCTGAAATTGCAGCCCTTAGAGCCGAAGTCAACAACTTGAAGGAAACAGCTATGCATGTTCAGAGCATCACTTGTGACCTATGTGGAGGAGGACACGATACGAGCAATTGCCAGATAGGTAATCCTTTTGCTAAAGCTAACTGATACAGCTAATTATGTTGGTAATTTTTTTAGGCCGCAACAAAATAATCCCTACTCCAACACATACAATCAAGGGTGGAGGCAGCATCCCAAATTTCTCATGGAGCAATCAAAATGGCAGCACAACAGCCACCCCCAGGGTTCCAAGTACCTTGAAAAGAAGTCCAACATGGAAGAGCTGATGGTCAAATTTATGCAAAACAAAAGAAGCAACTATAAAAAATTTGGAAGCCAAACTTAGGCAGGACCAAGCAGCAGCAATTCAAAACTTGGAGATGCAAATAGGTCAAATGGCTAAGATAATCTCCGAGAGACCTCACGGATCCTTGCCTAGCAACATGGAGACCAATCCAAGGGAGCAAGTCAATGCTATCACCCTAAGAAGTGGTAAAAAGCTAGAGGAGCCACATCAGAAGAAAGAGACTGAAGAGCCAACTACAAATAAGGAAACCATCAACTAAAATTCGTCAGTCACCAAAACAACCAGCAGATGGATGGTCTCCAGGTATAAAGTTTGTCAATCCAAATGTGAAGCCCTATGTGCTGCCACTACCATTCCCAGAGAGACAAATACAGCATCCAGATAAGGAATTTTCTATTTTTTTCAAAATTTTAAAGAATTTATATATTAATATTCCTTTTGTAGATGCTATCACTCAAATGCCCAGGTATGCCAAGTTTCTCAAAGAAATTCTAACAAATAAGAAAAAGCTGAAGGAGCATGAGAGAATAAATTTGAATGAAGAATGCTCAGCAATACTTCAAAATAAATTACCATAGAAGCTAAAAGATCCAGGGAGTTTTACTATCCCTTGCATTATTGGTGATTGTAGTTTTGATAAAGTTTTATGTGATTTAGGAGCAAGTATTAATCTCATGCCTTTTTCTATTTTCAGGAAGCTGGGTCTAGGAGAACCGAAGCCTACCACTATTACTCTTCAATTAGCCGACAGATCCATTAAATATCCAAGAGGTATAGTGGAGGATGTCTTGGTAAAGGTAAACAAGTTTATTTTTCTTATTGATTTTATTGTTCTTGATATGGAAAGAAGATTATGATGTACCCCTTATCTTAGGGAGATCCTTTTTAGCTACCAAAGGAGCTTTAGTAGATGTTCAATAAGAAAAATTAATTCTTAGAGTCCAAGATGAAGAAGTTACTTTTAATATTTTTAAAACTATTAAACATCCTGATGATAATCAAACTTATTTTCTAATTGATATTATTGATAATTCAGTACATAAGAATTCTGTAGAAAATAGGTTTGAGACTATGAAAGCTAGCAATGTCCAATTGAAAGAGGGCTCGACCAAACATGAAAGTATTCCGATTGAAGTGGCACCGGATTAATTCAAGTCCAGAACTTAAGAAAGTCAAGCTAAAGACTATAAATCAGAACTACTAGATAGGTTGTTTCTTTTCTTTTTAGTTTTGATCATTTTTCTTTTCTTTTATTTTTTAATAATTTGTTATTACTCTTTTATTGCTTTAGTGTGTATTTGTTAGATATGTGTGCCCTAAAAGCCAGATTAGCTAACACTTATAATACACTTCTAAGAGCAAAATTATAATTTTAATTATAAATAATAAAATAAATTATTTTCTATCATAGTGTCTATTTGAAAGTGTCTGTGATACATCCCTTGAGTTAATGATAATGATAGTTCATATTTTCAAGAGTTGAAAATTTAAGACATGAATTTTCATTATTAACTCATAAAATGCTTCTGACCATAGGATCATCATGAGAATGGTGATTGATCCAGAAGGTTGGTGTACAATCACTTCTTTTGGATAGATGAGTCTTGAATCTATGGTGTAGAGATATCAAAGCAAGAGTACGGATACTCGTTAGAGAACAAGGTTACTAAGCGTGATCACCTCGAGCAGTTATGAGGAAGTCTACCTTCTCATCGATGACTGGCTCGAAGCTGCAGTAGTGTGTCTGGTTCTTTGATCTGAGGTGCATTGATAGTTCATCTTGAGGGTGTTATAGTTTGACTACACCATAACTCAATCTCCTAGCCATTCGAAACCCTGAGATATATGTTGGCTATAGCATGTTCATTGTACGAATTGGATTGCACCAATAGGAGATCTATCTACCTTGGTAGATGAGGAGCAGCCCTATGATGATCATGAGAATCAAGTCCATAAGCCCATGGCTATGGAAGAGTGAAATAATAGAAAGAGTTTCTATTAGTGTTTTCATATTGGACTTGAATCGAATGATTAATTAATATGACAAAAATTAGGTTTTGATGAGATCACCTTAACCCTAATCCGATCGAGGCTCAAGATAGAGGAACTTAATCACATAGGTAACTACACTGAGAGGTTCACTTTCAGTTCTAATGGGTTGCCACCATATGCTGCTAGGTGTCACTGGTTGATTTTGGAAGCAATTAGAATAATTTGGATGATCGATCATACTAGTTTTCTAAATCAAAAAAGTTCTGATCCATCGAAAGGTGTTTCGATGATGTCGATGATAGAGATCGAGATATATCCTATTATCATACGAAACTAAATCTAACTGGATCACATAAATAAGGATTTGGATTTAGATGTCACTAATTGGACTAATCTAGTTCAATTAATTTGAATAAGATTCAATTAGGTTCAAGGAAATCGTGCTAGCACACGATTGAGCTTAATGTTCTCCCTTAACAATCATTAAAGCTTGTCTCGACTGAGCCAAATATGTTTGGGCTTACTTAGGAACCTTTACTTGGTCTAACTGGAGCTTGCCCGAATCAAAAAAGGGTTGTCTTAATTTATGAGCTAAATTTAAAAGAACACCTATCATTTTCGGTCACCTGCTAAATCTTATTTTCGAACATTGGTCAAATGTTAACCCTGGATACTTAGACATCCGCCCTTGTGTCATGCACCCATAAGAGAGTACTTGGGAACTTGTCCCCCAACTAAAATAAAGATAGGAAGAGGGTGCGTGCCTTGGGAGGCGTGCACCCCATGAGGATAAAGCTGGAGTCCCATATAGATGGATCTCCAAGGTTGTTTTAAGGGATTAAACTGTATGGCGCCAAGAAGTCTTGTTTGACCCAGTCTTGGTGCCATCTTAGGAAGGTATTGAGGGTCTCTCATCTGATTGGATCATATGATGTCATCCCACCAATCAGATTTAAATCTATTTGCGCAATGGGCCGTGATTGGCCTAGATGATGTGGCATTGCATGGCACAGCAGGATCTATATAAACCCTATCTATGCCTAGAATTTAATGCTTCTACCTTTAGCCCATGCCATAAAGCATCTCTCCCTCCTTCTCCATGCCACCCTCTGGTCCTCTCTCTCCTCTCCACGCCCAAGGGCTTTTGGGCATGAATAAGGTGTGATCCAAGCAAGTGAAAGGCGCTAGGAGAAAAAGAAGGCAGCACTGCTGCAAGAGACAATAGTTGTTCTTCAAAAGCAGTTTTGAAGACCTTCAAGATTAGATCTAGATTTAATTTTTGGAGAATTGATTGAGAAGGAGAAGATCTCTAGATCCTGCCCAAGTGGATACCGGTAGAGGCTAGGCACTTGCATGGCTACATCCAGAACCTTAGGCAAACATCGGGATCATCACAAGATAATTAGATTACCCAAAACAAAGGTATAATTAAATTAGATTTAATTTTTTTTTAATTTTTATTATTAGATCAATAAGATCAGATCTGAGGTGTCTCAGATCTGATTAGAATCTTAGAGAAAAAATTTTTGAAATATCCCTTTTGATCCATTCAGATCTAAACGAACCTGATCCGAAAAATAAGTATTTTTCCTTCAGTATTTTTAATTTTGTAGAGAAAAGTCAATGAAAACTCAAGCCAAATTTCAAAGTTTTAAAGAACCAGAATGAACCAAAGGTGTATTCCTTTTTGTCCTTTATTGCATCCTTTATTTTTCATTCTCCATTGAGATAATATAGAATAAGTTAGGGGGTAGAAAAATTTTTTTTTTAAAAAAAAAATTTAAACCATGTGTTAAGAAGAAAATCTTGAGCAAGATAGACTGAAAAGGTGATAAAAGTTAGAAGTATCTGCTAATGAATATAACAAATTAAAGAAGTAAATTAGTTGGTCAGACTTTTAGCAGCCTACTTAGGTCATCTAAAGACTATTAGCACTTCTAATTGCACGTGCATACTAACAAGACAAAGTAGGTATTGATTATAAGGCCAACTGAGGATTCAATTATCACTGAAAATTGATAATTAATATATATTTTAATAAAAAAAATTTGAATTTAAGAAAAGAGTTACCTACCTAAAAATAAAGTGCAAAAGATAGAGTATATGTGGATTGCCCAAAGCTTAGTAACTGGATCTCTGCACCTAGGTCAAGTATGGAGATTCACGTAAAATGGTGGAGGGAAGGCCAGGATTGTCAGCACAAAAAAAAAAATGAGGTAGTGTGAAAGTTACCATAATTCATGAGCTTAAAATTGAGAATGTATAGAAAATTAACCAAAATAGGTGATAAGAGATGATACTTTTGTCCTTAAATTAACACCAAAATGCTACGTTAGCTTTCATGAATATAAGTGCTGTAGATCTTTGATGTACTCTAAGAAAGTTTTTAATTGTATTGACTGCGAAATTTGCTTCTGAAGCTCAATGCATAGTTAGTGATATTTTCTAAACTTTTTGATCTTTAATCCTAACTCTATCTTTGTGATGGATGATCTTACTAAAACATGGTATTAAATAAAGCATTGCTAGGAGACTAGCAATAACTAAGTTGGGGGATGTGATAAGTGCTAAAAATACACTAATAAAAGTATTAAATTATAAAATAAATTTATTTATTTTTAAAAAATTGATATTTTTGTTAATTTTATTTAGGAAAGAAGGTCACCAATATGAAGACCTTATTTTTTTGATTCAGATGAAATAAGTTTCAAGCAAAACGAACTTCAAACGAGCTCGGAATCAAATTTCAAAGGAAAAGAAAAAATAATAATAATAAAAATATATATTGTTGGTCGGTCTAGACTGAACCGGCTTAGAACTAGATTGGCCCGACAACACACCTGACCGCACTCAGTAAACCAGCCCACTGACGTCAAGATTTTTTGCGGTGCACGGTGGACCGCTACAGTAACCAAGTGAGGGCATTTCGAGGATTTCACGAGGGCTAACATGCTCCAATAGGCTGAAGAAAGTGGTGGTCTATGCAACACCAGGCTCATGATCGATCCATAGAGTGTATTCTAAGAATTTCATGGGATCCAATGGCTAAGATTCATCCTGGGTTTTTAACTAGTGCCTGAGGCTTCTTTGGCTACGATCGGACTGTCTGGATTCAATCATCAAGATGAATGGATGGTTGTGGTTTAATTCGATCGAATCAAGGAAGATCTGAAGGGTTTTTAAGCTATTTTTGATTCATTGGAAGCTGATCTAATGGCCAAAATTATCTAGGGCTTTATTTGACTTGTCTAAGGAGTTTAAAACCTAGTTTTAAGGGAATTCCTACCAGAAATCTTTCTCATCTTGAGTCTATTTAAAGGCCTACTGCCTACTATTGTAGAAGAGAAGAGAGGAGAACCTAAGTAGAGAACTTGTACAGAGAGCCCAAGGAACAGGAAATAGAGAGTTGAAAATAAAAAGAAAATAGAGAGAACCGAGAGAGAGGTTTAGGGAGAGAAGAGAAAGAGCCTTTATTTTTGCTATTTTTCTTTCCTCTTCTTTTCTTCTTCCAAAGATCAGTACACGAAGCGACTTTCTTCTTCATCAAGTTCTCCACACCAAGAGCAACGGATGATCAATTTTCAGCGAACAAACAGTCTAATTTCTTCATGCTTTTATTTTATTTGATATTTTTATCTTGTTATCATGAACTAAATTTTATTTTCTAAGGCTAGGATGTTGCCACTCTTTCTGATATAATATTCAAAATGATTTATTTTTAATTTTAAATTTTATTCATGAGGAGTATATAGATCTAATCTCAATGCATTTAGATTACTAAATATCTTTTAATTGATTCGATGAATATAGATGATACGGACCAAGTACGTCTATATTATTGCTTCTTGATTTATATACCTTCTATTATGAATCGATTTAGAATTCATATGCATTAAGAAATTTTAGTATGCTTTGGATGCAGCGTATTTTAATTAGAGAGTTTCACAAAATTTAATGCATCAATATTTATTTAAATTACACCTGGACTAAAGGATAGTTAATAAGTATTAATAGTTTTGCTATGCCTTGACCAAAGGATGGTGAATAATCTAGGAGACTCCACCGTCACATGAAGTAAAATTAATCTAATAATCTGAATATTGTATTGATTAAGTTGGTGAACTGATTGCTTTAGTAACCTATTGCTCTTGAGTTTAAAATCTTAAAAATTATACACTCTCTATTTCTTTATAATTTTTAATTATTTCTTTATTTTGGCTTATTTATCTTAAATCTTATAAATTGATCTTCTAAATAAAGTTTAGGAATGAATATTTTAAGTACTTATTTTTCAATCCTTTAGGGACGATACTCTACACATTTACTTTATTACTTGATCGACTGGTGTACTTGTCATAGCTATAGATTAGCATGCATTAGAGATTACGATGATAGTATGAGTGTATCAGGTTATGTGTTTACCTTCAACGATAGAGCGGTCTTCTAGAAGAGTTTGAAGCAGCATACTGTGGCCAATTCTATGTGCAAGATAGTGTATGTCGCGACATCCGATGCTGTGAAGAAAGCTTTATGGTTGTGAAAGTTTATCGACAAGCTGGGGATGGCACCCTCCTTGGATGGTCCAATTCTAATATACTATGACAGGACTAGGGCCATAGCTCAAGCGAATGAGCCAAAGGTACATTAGCACACCAAGCATATTCTGCGATGCTATCACCTTGTATGAGAGATCATGGAATGAAATGACATCGAGCTTCAAAAGATTGACTGAAAGGAGAACATGGTCGACCCATTTACTAAAGCTCTCGAATCAAAGAGTTCTATAATCATAAATGGAAGATGGGTATTCGATACTGTTCTAAGTGGCTTTACTCTAAGTAAGAGTTGTTGGAAAATATATCCTAAAGCCAATCATCTAGGTTGTAGATGGTTGAACTAAATATAATTTATACTTGAATTATAATTAAATAAAATTATTACTCTAGCAATTTCATCACTTTGTGCATCTTCCTGTAATGAAATCTCTATGATGAAGTCCTTAGGACTATTTAGACTTGACAAAGGAGGATTTATTATTTAGTCCTCAAATTGATCGCGATCAATTGATTCGTTGTTACCTAGAATGACAACGTTAATCAACAGTAGGTCATTGTGTGCCATAAGTGTTGGTTATCCTCTTAATCAAGAAGCATGGTAATGCTATTATGGCATGCAGATGAAATATAGGGATATATTTCACCACGCTAACTTGCAAGCAACTCATTATACTTAGGTATCGGACTACCTGAATTTTTAATTCAGTAATGAAAGGCTATTAGGTGCAGTCAAGTACTTGTCTTGTCAGTGCATGAGTCAAGATGGGATTGACCCCTCCATGTGTTGAAGCAAATGCATCGCTGTATTTTAATTTAGCAAATCCTCGACTGAGGTGGTCCATATGATGGATGCTAAATTTTGAAATATAATATGGATGAATTTTTAGGATCGGAAGTTAATCCTAGATCATCCTATAAGCATCGCGGTCAAGGGGATGAATTATATGGTAACTGTTGGGGATAAATCCTGCTCCTGCTGAAGTCCAGCTTGATGCTTAGCCTAATGCAACTGGTAATCCTGAAGGAGCTTCGATCGAGAATTCTTCCTTCAGTGGTCGAATCCCTTAAGTAGTCGAACTCATTCAGTTGTCGAACTCATTCAGCGGCCAAACTCAACTGGACTCCTCCAATGGTCGAACCCAACCAGACTCCTCCAATGATCGAACCCCAGTCGAACTCCATTCAAACTTCTCCTTCAGTCGGACTCCTCCAGGAGCTGAACTTCTTTCGAACTTCTCCTTCAGTCAGACTCCTCCAGGAGCCAAACTCCTTTTGGATTTCTCCTTCAGTCTAGTGCCTCTAGGAGCCGAACTCCTTTCGGACTTCTCCTTCAGGAGTCAAACTTTTTTGGATTTCTCCTTTGGTCGGACTACTCTAGAAGCCAAACTGCTTCTAGACTTCTCCTTCAATCGAATTCCTCTAGCAGATTACTTTCAGATCTCAGCTAGCATTCCTCCTGGATGATTCTCTCTAGCCATATTCTCTTTAGGCGTCTGAACTCCTCTGGAATTGATGCATGTCGAAGCTCTTCATCGATCAATGCCTGCTTCCTCCGAACTTCGACTATTAAATCTCAACGAACAGCCACTTCATGGCAATGGACACCACTCTCCATAACAAACTCTATGTGGCCCCGAGCGGCCCACTATCGGATAGTTATGACAAGCTTCCTCTATAAAAAGGGTCCCTTTAGATACGTTTTCTCTAAGCTCTCTTCTTTTTTCTAAAATTCTGCTGAATTCTTGTCTGAGCACTCCATTTTTGTTGGCTAGAAGAGCTGACTTGATCGTTGGAGGGTCCTACCGGAGCCGCCACCACCGACTTTGGATGCAACTTTATTTTGTAGGTCACCAGCGATGACCTCATCTTTCTCGACTCCAGCTCGATCCAATGTTAACCAAATTTTGTACCAATAAAATTGGCGCTAGAGGAAGGACCCTCTATTCATGAGGTATCCTTATTCTTAAAGGAGTGCTCAGCTGACCCTTTGGATCTTCTTCTCTAAGGTTCATCTCCATCCTCTCCCTCAATCCCAAGAAATGTCTCCAAAGAAGGTGACTATCCGAAGATCCACTGCTTCTATTGCTAGATCCGGGTCAGATCCATCTATCCCTGCTCGATCACTAGCACTTCAACCTTCTCCTCCACTAATGGCCATGGTAGATCTAGAGTAGTTCAATCTACTGATGCAGTGGATTCAGGGCCTCACTGAGATAGTGCAAGCCATGCAGCAGCCTTCGATGGTTATTCCACTAGAAAATCCATCATCAGGATATCAAAAACCGACCATAAAGAGGAGCACTTGGGCTGGCATACCTATCACCCTTGGGAAGGAGAAATAGAGAGCATAGGATTCTTGCTCGGATCATAATTCTTCTCCAGAAGGGACATTCCCCCATCTACTTTTGGAAGCCTTGGAGGATCTACGATTGAGATGACATCCTCGATCAAAAATTATGAGAGATGGACTGACGGATTGAAGAACTCCACCACATTGCCCTGGCTCTCCATGATGATATCTACACCGATCCTCCTTTCTCTCCTCAAATTATGCAAAAGCTCATTCTACCGAACTTCAAGCTTCCCCAACTTGAAAGCTACGATGGAACCTCTAATCCGGTCGATCACTTGGAGGCCTTCCAGATTATGATGCTACTCCATGGCGCACCAGATGCCATATTATGCCAAGCTTTTTCATCTACCTTAAAGAATGCAGCAAGAAATTGGTACTCAATATTGAAGCTAGGTACGATCTTCTCCTTTGATCAGATGAGCCATCAATTTGTGGCTCACTTCGTCAGCAGTCGACGTCTGCATCGAGATTTGGATTCTCTGATGAATGTCAAGCAGGAGGGGGAATCCATCCGGGCTTATGTCATCCAGTTTAATACTGCTGCATTAAAAGTTCAAAACTTGGATCAGTCAGTTACAATGGCTGCACTCAAGGATGGCCTTCAGAAGAATGATTTGCTGTTCTCTCTAGAGAAGAAGTATCTCAGAAACTTTGCCGATCTGCTAGCCCGGGCTGAGGGATATGCCCGTATGGAAGAAGCCTTCAACTTGAAGAATGAAGAAGTCATTGGAGAGCGGCAAACGGGTGAGTCTAGTAAACCCACAGCTAATGGAGGGCTGAATGAAGTTTGACCGTGCTCACGGACTCCCTCTGAGTGCAAGCGAGGCCAAACTCCCCCCTCAAGCTCGTCATCAAAGAAGCTCCAATAGAAGGGCACAAAGAAGTACTTTGGTGAGCCACCATCGCTCAGTATTAGAGCTAGGAAAAGCTTGCCCTGAATTAAAAAGGCCCATATGAAATAGAGGAGGTCGTCTGGTCCGAAACTTATTGTCTGAAGAAGTTCAGAGAAACAACGCTCCTACGACCTTAAAACTCAGAAAATCTTAGAATGTACTGCTGATAATTTTTCTTCAATAAAATTTCTTCATTTCAACATTATTATTTTTCGATGCAAAAACTATCTGATGATCAAAAAGAAGCAATCAATAGTGGCCATGTTAGGAACAAGAGGAGAACCTCATCCTAATGTGAGCAAAATCAAAGACCTCATTCATTTTAAATGAGATGGGGGGAGAGGCCCTGACAATAGCCTTTCTGTAACCCCCACAGCCCATTAGGGATAGGAGGAGAACCTCATCCTAATGTGAGCAAAGTCGAAGGCCTCATTCATTTTAGACGAGATAGAGGGAGAGGCCTTGACAACGGCCCTTATGTGCCCCCACAGTCCGTTAGGAATAGGAGGAGAACCTCGTCCTAATGTGAGCAAAGTCGAAGGCCACATTCATTTTAGATGAGATGGAGGGAGAGGCCCTGACAACGATCCTTATGTGCCCCCACAGCCCATTAGGAATAAAAGGAGAACCTTGTCCTAACATGAGCAAAAGTCTAAGGCCTCGTTCATTTTAGATGAGATGGGGGGAGAGGCCTTGACAATGGCCCTTATGTGCCCCCATAGTCCATTAGGAACAAGAGGAGAACCTCATCCTAATATGACCAAAGTTGAAGGCCTCGTTCATTTTAGACGGGATGAGAGGAAAGACTCCGACAACGGCCCCAATGTGCCTGATAACAATAGGAGATAAGATCTCTTTCAACTTCTCCTTCAACCTTAATAGGAGACAAGATCTCCCCCAAGCTTTTACGTCAATAGGAGATAAGATCTCCTTCAACTTCTTCTTCAACCTCGACTGAAGATAAGATCTCTCCCAAGCTTCTACGTCAATAAGAGATAAGATCTCCTTCAACTTTTTTTTCAACCTCAATAGAAGACAAGATCTCTTCTGAGCTTCTACGTCAACAAAGAGATAAGATCTTCTTTAACTTCTCCTTCAACCTCAACTGGAAATAAGATCTCCCCAGAGCTTCTACCATCAATAGGAGATAAGATCTCCTTCAACCTCAGTTGGAGATAAAATCTCCCTCTAGCTTCTACATCAACAGGAGATAAGATCTCCTTTAACTTCAACTTCAACCTCGGCTGAGATAAGATCTTTTCCGAGCTTCTACATCAACACAAGATAAGATCTCCTTCAACCTCAACATGAAGATAAGATCTTCCTCGAGCTTCTACGTCAACAGGAGATAAGATCTCCTTCAACTTCAACTTCAACCATGGCTGGATATAAGATCTCCTTCGAGCTTCTACATCAATAGAAGATAAGATCTTCTTCAAATTCAACTTCAACTTCAACCTCGGCTGGAGATAAGTTCTCCCCCGAGCTTCAACTTGAACTGGTGTAGAGTCCGAAAGTGGACTTCGACAGTCATCTTTTTTGTACTCACTTCTTTTGAATTTCAAACTCGAAATTAGGGAGACTATTGTTGGGGATAAATCTTGCTCCCATCGAAGTCTAGCCTAATGCTTAGCCTAATGCAATTGGTAATCCTGAAGGAGCTTCGATTGAAAATTCTTCTTCCAATGGTTGAACCCCTCAAGCGGCCAAATACATTCAGTAGCCAAATTCATCCGATGATCGAACCCAACCAGACTCCTCCAATGGACGAACCCAATTGAACTCCTCCAATGATCAAACCTCAGTCGAACTCCTTCCAAACTTTTTCTTTAGTTGGACTCCTCCAGGAGCCAAACTCCTTCCGAACTTCTCCTTCAGTCGGACTCCTCTAGGAGCCAAACTTCTTTCAGATTTTTTCTTCAGTCTAGTGCCTCCTGGAGCCAAACTCCTTCCAGATTTCTCCTTCAGTCGAACTCCTTTAGGAGCCAAACTCCTTTAGGAGCCAAACTCCTTTCAAATTTCTTCTTCAGTCAGATTCCTCCAGTAGATTACTTTTAGATTTCAGCTAACATTCCTCTCGGATGATCCCCTCTAGCTATATTTCCTTTAGGAGTCTAAACTTCTCTAGAATTGATGTATGTCAAATCTCTTCACCGACCAATGCCTGCTTTTTCCGAACTTCGACTATTAAATCTCAACGAATGGCCACTTCATGGCAACGGACACCACTCTCCATAACAAACTCCACATGGCCCTGAGCAGCCCACTATCGGACAGTTACGATAAGCTCCATCTATAAAAAGAAATTCTTTAGATATATTTTCTCTAAGCTCTCTTCTTCTTCCTAAAATTTTGCTAAATTCTTGTCTGAGCACTCTATTTCTATTGGCTAGAAGAGCTGACTTGATCGTCGGAGGGTTCTATCGAAGCCACCACCACCGACTCTGGGCGGGACTTTATTTTGTAGGTCATCGATGGTGACCTCATCTTTCTCAACTCCAGCTTGATCCAACGTCAATAAGATTCTGCACCAACAGTAACCATATGCCATAGGTTCATCGTGAAGGAAAAATTCTATTTTTCTTGGATAGGATCGTTTAGATCTGATTGAATCTGAAGAAATATTTTAAATTTTTTTCTATGATCCTAATTAGATCTGAGACATCTCAGAGCTAATCCTAAATATATGATATTAAAAATTAAAATAAAATTAAATCTAATTTAATTTCATACCTTTGCTTTGGGTAATCAAATTACCCTATGATGATTTTGATCTATCCTGAGATTCTGGAGGGAGTGATGCACGTGCTTGGCCTCTACTAGTGTCCACTTGAGCAAGATCTAAACATCTTCTCCTCATAAATCTTTTCTCCAAAGATCATATTTTAATCTAATTTGAAGAATCTTCAAAATAATTTGAGAAGGCTACTTGTCCGTCTCGCGAACACCATCGCATAGATCCTGAATCTTATGCCAAAAACATTGGACCTTCAACTTAGATTTGTGCCTAACCTTTTAGGCTTATAGAAGAGAGGGAGAGAGAGGATAGGGGGGGTGTGGGATATTAGAGAGATGGATCCTTTGGATGTGGAAAATATATTTTGTGCGATGCTTCATAATGGCATGAGAAAGGTTTCTCAAACCCAATGCCATCTAGAGTCCTTCTTTGACCAAATCATTTATTATTTTATCAAAGGGACTCTAGGGATATTCTCCACAAAAACCCACCAAATCCCATCTAGTTTTGTCACCAAAATTGATTCAAAAAGTCGATGACATGAGTAGATAAGAAAGAGTCTATTGCACCTAGGACTCTTCCCTTAAGAGTTTGATCCAAATCAAACTCTATCAAAACTAAGACAAAACTATACCATAAATTATGAAATTTGGCACACACATAACATGACTTGAGTCCTACCACATATCCAAAAATTAGATAAAAAGAATGTCTAGAGAATTTTCTAGAACCATCTGATCAGGTGACCCTTAATTCTCTCAAATAGGTCAACTTTCGACCCTAGTCCATTTGCACTATGAATGGATTTAATTTCTATAATTAATCTAACCTAGATAGGTTTCAGTCAGATAAAAATAAACTCATTCAAGATATAAGAATGAGTTAAATCAAATTTAACTTGGTTGCGATGAATCAGAAAGATTATAGAAGGAGAAAGTCAGGCTCAATCATATGCTAGCATAATTACCTTGAAACTGATTGAATCTAATCCAAATCAATCAAACTGGGTTCACTCAATTGATGACGTTGAAATCCAAACCTTTATTTATATGTTTTAGTTAGGTTTAGTTTCATATGATAATGTGATATATCACGATCTTCATCATCGACATCATCGAAACACCTTGTGAATGATCAAAACTTTTATGATTCATACAATTAGAATGATCGTTCATCAAAATCATTCTAATTGCTCCTAAAATCCATCAATGATATCTAGTAGTATATGGTGGCAACCCATCAAAACTAAAAGCAAATCTCTCAGTGCAGTTACCTGTGTGATTGGGTTCTTCTATCTTGAGCTCCGATATGATTAGGGTTAAGGTGAACCCATCAAACCCAATGTCCGTCATATTAATTAATCATTCGATTCGAGTCCAATGCAAAAATCTAATAGAAACTCTTTCTATCATCTTCACTCTGCCTTGGCCATGGGCTTTAGGCCTCAATCTCATGATTATTTGCTCCTCATCTATCGAGGTAGATAGATCTCCTATTCATGCAATCCAATTTCTATAATGAACATGCTATATCCAACATATACCTCAGGGTTTCAAATAGTTAGGAGATCAAGTTATGGTGTAGTCAAACTATAACACCCTTAAGGTGAACTACCGATGTACCTTAGATCAAAGAACCAGACACACCACTGCAGCATCGAGCTAGTCATCGACGAGAAGGTTCCTTATGACTACTCGAGGTAGTCATGCTCAGTGCCCTCGTTCTCTAATGAGTATTTATACTCTCACTCTGATGTCTCCATACTGTAGACTCAAGACACATCTATCTTGAGAAAGCAATCACACACCAATTTTTTGGATCGATCACTATCCTCATGATGATCCTATGGTCGAGAGCTGTTTATGAGTTAATTATGAAAATTCATGTCTCAAATTTTTAACTCTTGAAAATATGAATTGTCATTACCATTAACTCAAAGGATGTATCACAGACACTTTAAATATACACTATGATAAAAAATAATCATTTTATTAATTTTTAATCAAAATTATAAAATTATTCTTAGAAGTGTATTACAAGTGTTTAACCAATCTAGCTTCTATGGCACACATCTAACACGTCGATGTTACATTATTATTTTTGATCTATTTGGACATCGGATACCATTGTTAGATAATCACATTGATTGGTATAGAAGATTAGTTTCTATGCTACTGGCTTAGGATTCGAACCTATGGGGTCATACATAATAGAAGTTCCTACCTGATCTGATGGCTGATCAAAGAGTTCCACTGGATTGGGACTCAGTTATTATTGGAGGATTACTTAACAATTTGATTATTGATTAGCTCAATTTGATTGAACGATGAGCAATTGATCAAGTCTAATTGAATTTGGTTCAATTAAGATTTGACCTAAACAGATCATGTGATGATCTAATCGCTTAAGGAGATGGACCCTGATTTGATCAGGGGTTAGACTCGATTAATTCCAAAATTTGATTAGAAATTAATTAAGTTGGGTTAAAGCCTTATCCGATTAGATTTATCCTAATTTTATTGGCCAAGATAAATTGGTTTGGTTGAAACTAATTTAGACCAATTCAAAGCTTGTTTGAATTTTAAATCTCCCTATGCCATGGTACTTTGACCCATCCTTTCTTTGCCATGCACATTGTGAATGTGCATGGGATTTATCCATGCCAGAAGAGTGTTTGCACCTCCCCTATTCCTGCTTATGATCTAGTCCAAATGTTGGATTGGATGAGACTCAAGTTGAATTTTGAATTCAACTTGAAATGATTGGTTTAGTTGAAACCTCCCTACTCTCTCTCATCCTTATCTTTTCTCCATGCTCTTCCACTTATTTGATCATCTTTTTATTTGTACGCACATAGAAGGAGAGTCCTTCTGCAAGTTAAACAATAGGGTGGATGCTAGAATGAGATAAGGAGTCCTCTTGAATTTTGAATTCAATAGAATTGGTTGAAATGGGTTCAACCAACCCATCCTTATCCTCCAACGCAAGTCACTCGATAGACGACTATTAAAAATAGAATATTTTTTGGGTGTGCAAAAGTGAGAAGCCTTGGTAGTGCGTGGGTGTGCAATAGGTATCACAGGGATTTTTGTAAGATAGGAATCAAAGAGGGGCGCATCTCTTTTGGCATGAGGTTTTTTCTAAAGAAAGAAGTGTTAAGGTTTTAAGGGTGTGTGCTAAATCCTAGAGTAGGGACTTTAGATTTGGATGGAGAGTTTGAGTGCCAGATCTCCACCAGCTTTCACCACCATCTCATCTTCCTCCATTGCATCTTCTAATTTCTGGAGCATTTACAATCTCAAGAGCAGTTTGTCGAGTAGATTGATGAAGGTTGGCTATCGAAGGCTCCAGAGAGGTGCTAGCACTCCAAAGGAGCTGATCAGGATCAGGAGCTCTGTGTGGACCAACCATAGAGGCTCGACAAGTGTGTGGCTGTAGTGCAATGCTAGAGCTTCTTTTGATGGATTCAGATCATGAAGATCAACTACCCATGCATAGGTACTATGTTCTTAACATAGATTGGTCAGTAAATATGATTTGCTGATCGAAAGCATTTTATTTTTCTAATATATATTAACATGTCAAAGATCTTGAGTAGGATTTTATGATTAGATGGTAGCATGCATAGAATTAATATAGATTAATTTTGCTTTCGCTACTATGTATTTCAAAAAAATTTTGAAAAGCATGCTCAAAACCCTGCTGGTTATCCTTCAGGAACAAAATCCTTTGGAGTATCCTGTCGATGCTTGAGCCACCCTCTGTGGAGCTTCATCTTGTAGTTTCAGTACAACTTTTCAATCTTCTTCAGTCCAACTCTCGAGCCCTCTCATGATCTGAAAAGTCATACCTCCTTGGTACAAAGTTATCAGAAGTCTGTTATGAAATTATTCTAATCAAACATAGTATAAAAATATCAAATGCATAAATATAATTAAGATACACTTACCCATATCTCCGTCCAGTTCCATCCCTGATACCAGCATCCATCAATCGCCAGTCTATGGGCAGTATCGAAATGATGTCAGACCACCTCACAAGCACTCTAAAAAAAGAATGCACCTCTCGTACGGTCCCCCTACTGGCCTCCCCTCCATGTTGTACTCTACCATCACCTAATGCTGGTGATTCTGCACATGCGACATGCATATGTGACTGCAAAATGTCCTACTGGATGATGCACCTATAATAAAAATATATTATGCAAATATATTAGAGTAGTGTACAATAACTATACAAATAAATAAATAAATAATATAATAAAAATATACACTCATTGGCCATGGGATTGTGCGATATGGATGCTAGTGGAGACTCATCAGTGGGTGGAGCATGTGCTAGAGATAAGGCTGACAGTGGAGGCTTAGATGCTGGTGAAAGAGTAGATGCTGATGGTCCATGGATAGCCGATGTGGAGGTGGATGATGTATGCTATGCCTTCAACTAAGATGTAGAGCTCCACATAGTCCACCAAGGAAAGGGGTGAAAGCTAGATGGCATTTCAGTGCCATCGTTGAAGGAACTAGATCTAGGGTTTCACTGGTAGATCATTAAACTTTTTCAAGATCATGCAACGAAAAACTTAAATAAATTAAATATTTATTTAAATAAATATATAAATATTTAGATCTCAAATCTATTACATGATTAAGGCAAGATATTAAATCAAAAATTAAAATCAAATAAGAAAGAAAAGGTTGATCAAATCAATCTGGATCTATACTACATCAAATGCAGGTATGAAGTTAATAGATCAGATCTATTACCTGAGCAAGTTAGATGTTCTAACTTACTGATCCAGGCTTGAGGATGAAGTCATGAGCCACACACATGTCCGACATCTAGGAGTCATCGATACGAGCCCACGAACACGATCAAAGATCCTGATGCAGGAAATCAGCACAGTATGCTAGCATAATGTTGATCTCTCTTCGATGGTTGATCCAATGCTTCCTTTTTCAAAACTAGGACACTCCAAAATACCAAAAGAAAAGAGAAATATTTGTGATGCTGAAACACCTCTCAAAATTGCACAAAAAGGGAGGAAGAGATCTGGAACAAAAACCTTAGAAGAAGACCTTCTTCTTCTTCTTTATTCCTTTTCTAGACACCTTGATTTGTGTTTTCAATATCTCCACAACCCAGATGAATTTTTTTCTAATTTTTCTGTACTAAAGAGGCCTCTCAAATGTCTACAATGGATGAAAGGTTTAGCAAAAAATTATTTTTAAATAAGGAGATATGCAGAGTCCAAATTAGGTCAAAAACCTAGACTAGGAAGGACCAAATAAGAGAAGTTGTTGGGGCGCCCAACTCTTGGGCGCCCCCACCTTTTAATCTACCATGGATCAGCAAAGGAAGGCACACAAAAAAGTACTCTTTTATCATGAAAATCAAAGAAAATAAGGAAGGATGGGTCGGCACACTTATGGGAAGAGTTTTGGTTGACAAAGATTCTATCTCATAGAATCCTTAAGCAAAACTAATTCTTCTTTTGACTTGGTCTTTCAACAAACTTCCATATCAGAAAAAGGAAGAGAGAAGAGAGGAGTGAGAAAACTTGGGTGTGGAGATTATTCATGTAAAAATATAAAGTGAAAAGGGTGGGGTGTGAGGATTAGGTGGCGAAAGGAATAGGGAGTCCTAGTCACACTAGGACCCCTATTTTGACTTAGTCAAACAAGGTCTTTTAACCAAATAAAAATAAAAGTTAACCAACTAAATTAAATAAGATCCTAATTCATTTAAAAACTTAATTAAATTAGATTAAACTAGATTTAATTTTGATTTAATTTTTTAATCAAATTAGAAAATTGGGTTGATCCGAGTCCTAGTTAGACTAGGACTAGTTCTTCCTTGCACCTGACCTATCCAATAAGCCAATTGGACTTGATCCAATCAAGCCCAAATCAAATTTAATTAAATCATATTTAATTAAAATTAATCTCAATCTACTGACTTAATCAAATTAAGCTAATTAGCAATCAAATTGCTAATCGATCCTCCTGCAATACTTGCACTAGGTTAAACACCAATCGTATCGATTGTTTAACCCAAAAATGATTCTAAATCGCTGATCAACCATCAGATTGGAATGTGAACACTAATGTGTGTGACCTCATAGGTTTGAACCTAAGTTAGTAGCATAGAAATAAATTTTTGTATCAATCAAAGTGACTATCTAGCAATGATATCCGACGATCGGATAGGTCGAAAGGTGAAGAACACCATCCTTAGAACCCATATGAATATAGTTTCCATATAATTCATCCCCTTGACCATAATGCTCGTAGGACACCTCAGAGTTCAACTATCAACTCTGATTAGGTTGTTCACATTGTATTTCAAAATATCAAATCATCTGATGGATTATCTTGGCCAAGGTTTTGTTATATTGAAATATAGTGATGCATTCTTCTCCAACTCTTGGAGTGGTCAATTCCATCTTGATCATACTTTGACTTCGCAAGTACTTGACTATGCCCAGAAGCCTTCCATTACTGAATTAGAAATTTAGTTAGTCCAATACCAAGGCATGGTGAGTTGCTTGCAAGTTACTGAGGTGATCTCAGGTATAAGGGATACATTTACCTATATCCCATCAAAAACATTCTTGATAGTAGAATGGTCTGGAATTAGTCACGTTTAATGATGATGTACCCAAATATCTCACCTGTATGCCATACCAGTCTCTCCACACTTCTTGGTTAAGAGAACAACTAATCTATATGGCATATAGCGACCTATGCTCGATAGACGCTAACATCCTAATTAATAGCCTATCATTTGGTCGTGAACAAATTTAAGAACTAATCAATAAATCATCTCTTCATCGAAACTAAATAGTCCTTAGGACTTCATCAAAATAATGGAGTTCATTAGAAGATGTAAATTTATGATGAAAAAAGATGTCAAAATATTTTTTATTAATTAATAAATCAATTACAATATCTCAATCATCAGTAGACTGATGATTGACTTTAGAACATAATTTTTAATAACTGCCACCTGTCCTAAATCCACTCAGCACAGTATTTAATACCCATTTTCGACATATGGTTATCGAACTCCTTCATTCCTAGGGCTTTAGTGAAGGGGTTGGCTAGGTTCTTCTTTTCGTTGATCTTCTGAAGGTCAACGTCATCATAATTCATGATCTCATAGATCAGATGGAAGTAGCACAGAATATACTTTGTCCGCTGGTGTGCCTTCAGCTCTTTTGCTTAAGCTATGGCGCCAGTGCTGTCATAGTAGAGTAGGACTGGACCAACAATGGAAGGTGCTACTCCAAACTCGGTGATGAACTTCTTCAGTCACACAACTTTTTTTACTGCATCTAATACTGCCATGTACTTGTTAGATATATGTGCCCTAGAAGCCAGAATTGACTGACACTTGTAATACACTTCTAGGGGCAAAATTATAATTTTGACTATTATCAGTAAAATGGATTATTTTCTATCACATATGTGTATTTAGTGTCTGTGATACATCCTTTGAGTTAATGGTAATGATAATTCATATTTTCAAGAGTTGAAAATTTAAGATATGAATAATCATTATCAACTCATTAAATGCTTCCGACCAAAGGATCATCACGAGGATGGTGATTGATCCAGAAGGTTGGTGGATAATCGCTTCTCTTTAATAGATGAGTCTTGAGTCTACAATGTGGAGACATCAGAGCGAGAGTACAGGTACTCGTTAAAGAATGAGGGCACTGAGCGTGACCACCTCGAGTAGTCATTAGGAAGTCTACCTTCTCGTCAATGACTGACTCGATGCTGCAGTGGTGTGTCTGATTATTTGACCTGAGATGCATCGGCAGTTCACCTTGAGGGTGTTATAGTTTGACAACACCGCAACTCGATCTCCTAGCCATATGGAATCCTGAGGTGTATGTTGGCTATGACATGTTCATTGTAGGAACTAGATTGCATCAAATGGAATCTACCACCTTGGTGGATAGAGGGCAGCCTATGATGATCATGAGAATCAAATCCAGAAGCCATGGCATAGCAGATGAAATAATAGAAAGAGTTTCTATTTAGGTTTTCACATCGAACTTGAATCAAATGATTACATCATATGACAGAGACTAGGGTTTGACGAATTCACCTAAACCCTAATCTGATCGAAGCTCAAGATAGAAGAACTTAATCACACAAATAGTTGCACCAAGAGGTTCGCATTCAGCTCTGATGGGTTGCCACCATATACTACTAGGTGTCACTAGTGGATTTTGGGAGCAGTTAGAATGATTTAGATGATCGATCATTCTAGCTGTTCCAATCAGAAGAGTTATGATCCATCGAAAGGAGTTTCGATGATGTCGATGATAGAGATCATGACATGTCCCATTACCATACAGAACTGAACCTAACCGGATCATACAAACAAGGATTTGAATCTGGTGATCATCAATTGAATTGATTCAGTTCAATTGATTTGAATGAGATTCAATTAGGTTCAAGAAAATCGTGCTAACACTCGATTGAACCTAACGTTCTTCTTCTACTATCATAAATAGTTGTCCTTACTGAGCCAAAGGAGTTTATGCTCATTCAAAAGCCTTCACTTGGTCTGACTGGAGCCTGTCCAGGTTAGAAAAGGGTTGTCTTATTTTGTAAGATAATACCTACCATTTTTGGTCACCTGCCATTTCTCGTCCTTTGACTTTGGTCAAAAGTTGACCTTTGATTGGTCAAATGTTGACCATTGACACTTTGACTTCTATCCACATATCATGCACCTATTGGAGATTTGGTGGGGGCTTGTCCCCCTACTAGAACCTGGCAAGAAGGAGAGCACATGCCACCCTTGGCGTGTGCCCAATCAGGAGGTGCCCAGGAGTCCCTATTGGATAGGGACTCCATCTCTTTTTTGGATTCTGATTAGACTTCTCCTAAGAACCAAGTTTGATTGATCTTAGGCACCATCTAAGGAGGAATCTAAAGGACTCTATTCCTACCAATCAGATTTAGATCTGATTTTACAAAGAGTTGTGATTGGTTGGGAAGAAGAGGAGTTGGATCACGCATAGTCTATAAATAAGATCCTGCACCCAACTCAAAGATAATCTGAAATCAAATTGAAAATCCCACGCCCAAGGCTGCCTCCCTCTCTCCTCCATGCAAAGTCCATTCTCCCTCTCCTCTCCATGCCCAAAGGTGTTGGGATCAAGTTGGTCAATCCAGACGAGAGAAAGCGATAGAAAGCTAGATGGCTGCGCTGCTGCAAGGACAACTGCGATCTTCGAAGGGTATTTTGAACATCCACCAAATCAGATCCAGATCTAATTTTTGGAGATATGATAGAGAAGAAGTGGATCTCTAGATCCAACCTGAGTGGATACCGATAGAGGCCAGGCACTTGCGTGGCTTGATCCAAAACCTTCCACTGCTTACAGGATCATCAACGGGTAATAGGATTACCCTACGTTAAGGTAAATTAAATTTGATTTAGTTTATCTAAATTTTATTTTAATTATTGAAATAATAAAGATTAGATCTGAAATATCCTAGATCTGATCTAGATTAAAGAGAAAAAATTTTAAAATATATCTCTTGATTCAATCAGATCTGAATGAATCTGGTCCAAAAAATCAGGATTTTCCTTCAGTACTCTGCTTTGCAAATAGAGTCAGCCACTGTATGCTGCTTGAAATATTTTTAGTAGATGGCTCCATCATTTAGAGTAAAAACATATCCTGACATACTTTTACTATCATCACGGTCAGATTGAAAGCTGGAGTCTATAAATCTCACAAGCTTCAGATCTGACTCACCATAAACCAGCCATTGGTCCTTAGTATTTCTCAAATACTTAAGGATGGTTTTAACCATCTTCTAGTGATTTTCTATAGGGTCAGACTGATATCTACTCACTACTCTTAGTGAGTATGCCACATCCCGTACATGTCATTGTATATATAATAGAGCCCACTATCGAAGCATATGAAATTCTACCCATACGCTCTCTCTCTTCAGGAGTTGTCGGACAATCCTTCTTAGAGAGAGAAATTCCTTGGCCTATCAAAAGATAGTCCTTTTTGGAATTCTCCATACTGAACCTCTTCAGCATAGTTTCTATGTACATGGACTAGGATATACCAAGCATCCTTTTAGATCTATCCCTATAGATCTTCATCCCTAGGATGTAGGATGCTTCACCCAAGTTCTTCATGGAAAACTATGATGACAATCAGACTTTTATTCCTTATAATGCGGGGATGTTATTCTTAATTAAGAGAATATCATCCATATACAAAATAAGGAATACCACTGTAGGACCATTTGTCGATTTATAAATGCAGGATTCTTCTCCATTCTTAACGAAGCCATACATTTTGATCACTTTATCAAAATGCATGTTCCAACTCTAAGATGCTCGCTTTAATCTATAAATGGATCTCTAAAGCCTGCACATCTTGGACTCATCTATGGATGTGAATCTCTTAGGTTGTATCATATACACCTCTTTGGTTAGCTCTCCAATTAGGAAAGCCATCTTCACATCCATCTATCAGATTTCATAGTCTAGGTGGGCAGCTATTGCAAGTATTATCCGAATGGATTTGAGCATTGCCACTGGGGAGAATGTCTCGTCATAGTCAATACCATAATGTTGATGATATCCCTTGAAAATCAGACAGGCTTTATAGGTCTCCACCTTTCTATCTGTGCCTCTTTTTCTTTTGAATATCCATTTACATCTAATGGATTTAACTCCTTCAGGTTGGTCAACTAATGTCTATACATCATTAATGTTCATGGAATCCATTTCTCAGAGTTGGATCTCTGCATCATATGCATATAAGTGATCGAGTCCTCATCATTCTCATCGAGTTCGATGGGATCACCATCCTGGACCAAGAATCTATAGTATCTATTCAAATGGCATGGTACTCTACTAGATCGCCTTAATGGTGCGGGTTCACTAGGCTTCGGATCTGATCTGATCAAATTCGGCTTAGGTTCAACATTCTGTGTCGGATTTTCTATCTATTGAATTTCATCAAGTTCAATCTTAGAGGCAATAGTTCCTTCACTAAGAAACTTCTTTTCCAAAAAGGTTGTCCTAAGGCTGACAAACACCTTTTGTTCCTCAGCATGGTAGAAATTATATCCTTTGATCTCTTTTGGGTATCCTATAAATGTACACTTGGTAGACCTAGGTCCAAGTTTATCTGTAATTAATCATTTGACATAAGTCGAGCACCCCCAAACCCTAAGGTGTGAAAGTGCTGGCTTACGCCCTGTCCATATCTCATATGGGATTTTAACTATAGACTTACTTGGAACCCTATTTAATAAATAACAAGCCAATTCAAGTACATATCACCAGAAGGCTATTGACAAGCTGGCAAATCCCATCATGGATTGGATCATGTCTAACAGAGTCTGATTCTTCCTTTCAGATACACCATTATGCTGTGGTGCTCCAGGAGGAGTCCATTGAGAGAGAATCTTATTCTCTCCTAGATATGTGAGAAACTCACTAGAAAGGTATTGTTCTTCTTGGTCAGACCAAAAAATTTTAATACTCTTCTCAGTTTATTTTTCTACTTCACATCAGAATCAATTGAACATTTCAAAAGAATCCGACTTATGTTTCATTAGATAGACATATCCATATCTTGATAGATCATCTGTGAAAATAATGAAGTAGACATATCCATCTCTGGCACTTGTGCTCATTAGTCCACATACATCAGTATGTACTATACCTAAGAGCTTATTGGCTCTCTCACCTTTTCCAGTAAAAGGTGACTTGGTCATTTTACCAAGAAGATGGGACTCATAGGTTGGAAGTGATTCACAATCACTGACTTCGAGGATTTCCTCTTGAGTCAATCTGTTTATCCTATTCTTGTTTATATAACCTAGCTTACAGTGCCATAAGTAGAAATCTGATACACTATCTAATCTAGGATGCTTGCGAGTAGAATAGAATACATTAATAGGTTATGATAACATATATACACTATTGTTTAATTATCCATAGAAAATAGTAACACCATTCACAATGACATTACAAACTCATTTCTTTATTTAAATTTCATAATTGTTCATGGCCAAAAATCCTACAAAAATGATATTTAAAAAGAAACTAGGACAAAAATAACAGTCACTAAGAACAACGGTATGAGATTCAAATAAAAGTTTTAAAATTTCTAAAGCTAGAACTACAACTAGTCTTCCATCTCCAACAATCAGGTATCTCTCACTTTGCTCGAATCTTCTACTGACCAGCAACCCCTGCAAAGAATTGCAAATATTGTAAGGGCTACCGGTATCCAATACCTAGTCAGTAATATCACAAATAGAGAAATTATAAGAAGTTATCATACAAATACCTTGTCCAGCAACAACTTACTTCTTTCTCTGCCTGTTTGGATCTAGGGAGGCAATATACTGAGGATAGTTCCTCTTTCAGTGCCTCTGCTTCTTGCAAAAGAAGCATTCATCTTAACTCTTATCGGACATGATCTTCCTGATTTAGCCTTGCACTGATGTCCTAGCTTGAACTTGCACCTTCTTTGTTTTCTTCTTGTTCTTCTTTCTTTTTCTAAAGGGCTGAGAACCAGAGGACGAACCTTCCACTAAGTTCTCCAACTCTTTATGGAGCTGGTGATCCTTCTCAAAGTTCTGAAGTAACCTCAGTAATCCTTGGTAGTTTACTTCAAGCTTTGTCATTCTATAATGAGTAAGAAAAGGGAGATAGGACTTTGGTAGCGAGTTCAGTATTACATCTTTCCCAAATTGTTCATCCAAGGAAAACTTGAGTTTGCTTAAGTGCTTTATCAGCTCGATCATGTACAGTACATGATCAGTGATAGAGGCTCCATCCTGCATTCTGGCATTGAAGATGGTGCAACTAGTCTTGTGCCTCTCAACATCATCGGGTGTACCAAAAGAATCCTCCAACACTTGGAACATTTCATTTGGTTGAGATATCACAAACCTATGACTGAACTCATCGCTCATCATAGCCAGCATAATGTAGTGCACTGTGGTTCTGTCACTAAGCCACTTCTTATTGGGAATATGTCCTAAAGCCAATCGTCAGTCTGTTGATGATTGGGCCATATATTTATAATAATATATGAATTATAAATTAATAAAAATTATTTTGGCATTTTTCATCATAAATTCTGTTGTCTTCTAATGAACTCTTGTATTGTGATGAAGTCCTTAGGACTATCAAGATTTGGCAAAGGAGGATATGTCATTTAGTCCTCAAATAGTTCACGACCAAATGATATATTGTTACTTAGGATAGCAATGTTTATCAAGTATAGATCATTGTGTGCCATATAGATTGGTTGTCTTTATAACCAAGGAGTGTTGAGACACTGATATGGCATGTAAGTGAGATGTATGGGTACATCTATACTGAACGTGACCAACTCTGGGGCTTTTCCCCTATCAAGATTAGCTTCAATGGAATATGGGTATAAATGTCCCTCCAACCTGAGATCACCATAGTGACTTCTAAGCTACTCACTATGTTTTGGTGCCAGACTATCTAACTTTCTAATTCAGTGATGGAAGGTTCTGGGCATAGTCAAGTACTTATGGAGTTAGTGCGTGTATCAAGATGTGATTGACTACTCCAAATTTCAGAAGCTATGTTCAATTGTGATTCAATTTAGCAAAATCTTGATCAGGGTAGTCTTAGTGAGGAGTTATGGGACTAATTGCTTTAAGATATGATATGGATGTATTTTATTGGATTGACAGTCTAACCCTGAGTCATCTATTACACGGTGATCATAGGGATGAATTATACGGTAATCATATTCACATAGGTTTTGAATGTTGCAATTATGATTATTCAACCTATTCGGATGTCGGGTACCATTGCTAGATGTTCACTTCGATTAGTATAGAAATTGATTTTTATGCTATCAGCTTAGGCTCGAACCTACGAGGTCACACACATTAGGGGTTCCTACCTGATCTGATGGCTGATCTAGAGTTTCATTGGTCTAGGACTCTATGGTCAAGAGTCCCACTAGACTGGGACTCTGTGACCAAAAGTTCCACTGGATTAGAATTCTGAGTTCTATTTGTCTGGGACTCTCTGATCATGAGTCCCGATAATGTAGAACACTATGGTCAAGAGTCCCACTAGACTGAAACTTTGTGAATAAGAGTCCTACTCATTTGAGACTCTCTGATCAAGAGTTCCACTAGTCTAAGACTTTATGATCATGAGTTTGATTCATTTAGGACACTGAGTTCAAGAGTCCCACTGATTTAGGACTCTTCAAGAGTTTCATATTGATAGAACTCTATTGCCCAGTAACCAATTCGATTTGGACTCTGATATTTTTGAAGGATTAATTAATAATTTGATTGGTGACTAGCTTAATTTAATTGAGTGATCAGGATTCGATTAAGTTTGATTGAATTTGATTTGATTGGATTTGATCCGATCAGGTCATGGGATGATCTAATCACTATGGGAGTTTTGACCCTGATTTGATCAGAACCTAAATCTAATTAATTTTTAGTTTTATTAAAATTTTATTAGATTAGGCTAAGCCTAATTTGGTTGGATTTAACTTAGTTTTATTGGGTCTAGATTAATTAGTTTGGTTGAAACCAATTAGGACCAAGTCAAATGAAGTTTGAATTCAAATTCTCCCATGCGCCCACCATTTTTAACTTTTCCACTCTGCTTCCCATGCCCTTTCTTTTGTTTGTCAAATATTTTTTAGAGAAATAAAAATATACATGCAGAAGGAGAATCCTTCTGCATGTTAAACATAAGGGAGAGGGCGTTGGATAAGCATAAGAGGCTCATTTAATTTTTGAAATCAAGTGAGTGTTTAAAACCTCTCAATAACTCGATGCTTATCATTTTGTATGCATTTTTCCCAAAGTATTCACATCAATAAATTACAATAATTTTTGTGCAGATAGGAGAAGGGATTAGCATAATATGGTAAAAGGTTTAGAGTGTTTGGGCATTAGTTCTGGGTGAAACAAATCTTGGTGTGAAGGTGAATAGGATCCGACAACATTTTCTTTTCCCTTATGCCTCTCTTCTCTTATGATTGTCACCTCTAAGGATATTCTATTTTTAGATATGATCTAAATAGAGATTATAGATATAAAAGTTATCTTTCTACAAAAACTTATTTCACAAAAATACTCCACATAGAGAGGGCGTGATAGGATTTTTAGTGTGTCAGGATTTTTGGCCGAGTGAAATCCTAGATTTGGGAACCTAGGTTTGGGTGGAGAGATTGAGTGCTGTGAGCACCAGATCGCCACCAAATTTGATACTCATCTTCATCATCCTCCAATATTTATGTTCTAATTTTTTAAAATATCTAAGAAATTAGAAAGCATATGATCGATCGGATCGATCATGATCAACCATCGAAGGTCTCGACGAGGAGCTAGCACTCTAGTGGGGCTGATCGGGATCAGGAGCTCCGTGTGAACCAATTGTAGAAGCCAGACATATATGCGACTATGATGTGATACTAGAGCATTATCTAGTAGACTCAGATTATGGTGATCGACTACCTACGAAAAGGTATTGTATTTTGAACATGTAGATGTAGTAAATAATTTATTATATAGTTTTATTTTTAGATCTATTGATGTATGCATGAATATTATGTTTAGATCCTAATGTATAGGATTAAATAATTTGATATGATTAGTAGATAATTAATTAGATTAATTATTTTTTACTGTATTATTGTTATTTTTGAAATATTTTTTGAAAGTAGCATAGCAAACCCTGCACTGTTTTCTTCAATTGGTATCAGAGCAAGGTTCTTTAAACATGATATGCTTGCATATTTAGATTAATAATTTAGATTTGATCTAAATATTAATCTAATAATTAGAGTAATTAGATCTAAAAAATTACAATCCAGATTGCACGAACTGCAGATTGTCCTGCTGTAGGATTTACCCCCTATAATAAAAAGATTGTCCTGGTACGTTGCTGATATGTATCGTTAATCATGAAATTACTAGATTTGATCTAATATTTTTATGATTTAATTATATTATGCAATTGAATCCAAAATTACTAGGTTGGTCAAATTTAAACTAATGAACTGGATGGTGTCTAAGGTAAGTTTGGTAGTTTGACTTGTGATTTTTAATTAGGAGCTACTCGCACTGATTCGATCTTTAATGAGTTAATGGCATATCCCTTCCACTGATCTTGCTTACCTGACCATCCTAATGAGTTAGATTTTGATTAGATCACTTGTTGATTCGAGCTCACCCATATTTATTAGGTAAATCAGTCTAACTGATTTAGGTGCTCCTAATGTCAGCTTAGATTAGATTCTTTTCTGACTTGGTGAAGTCAGTGGGAGGATCGAAATTAGCTTACTAAATTTTTTTAAATTAGCTAACTAAATTCTCTAAAATTATTAGATCCTTAAAAATAAAATAGTTGTATAGATAACTAAATCATAGCCTCCCATTAAGTTGAGTGATAATGGGTTCATTAGTATAATGATCATTGGAGGTCCAAAGGCTTGGTGATTATTGATTAATAAAATTATCATTCATAAAATGATAATTTGGTTAAGTCTTTCCGATGGTGGTTAGGTTGGCCGACCAAAGTCAGGCCTGATCATTTATTAGTTAGATAAGATCAAATGTGGTCGTGTTCATGGTTGGACCTAATTGAATCTTTTTCAATGGAGGCCAAAGTCTACTGATTAGATCTACGGGATAAAATCAATATTACTAGAAGTTGTTTAGAGAAAAAATTGATTTTGAATCTATCCATAGGTGCACATGGGTTGACCAACCAAAGATGGGCTCATATGTAGTCTATATGGATTCTAGTACCCACTAAGAAATTAGAGTAATTTCTCGAATTAGAGATAGAGGCTACCAATTCGTATAAAATAGTGGAAGGACCTTAAGACTAAAGTCCAAGTCTTTAGGATTACTAATTCATATACTAATTAGGTTTGATTTTTTTTTTTATGCAGACATGGACACTAACCTATCGCTCCTATCATTGTTAGACCATGACAAATTAATGGGTCCCAACTATGATAGCTGGTATCGTAAGTTGAAAATTATCCTGGAGCATGAGCGGATCCTTTATGTGGTAACGGATCGAGCACCTGAGGAGTCAGCCCCGAATGCTAGGAGAGCGATCCGAGATATTTATCTGAAGTGGCTCAATGACCGCACCACCGTTCAATGTATAATGCTAGCAGCAATGAATGATGAGTTCAGCCATAGGTTTGAAAATGCCCAGCCATAGGAGATGCTTCAAATATTGAATGACTCTTTTAACATGTCGGACGACATTGAAAGACACAAAATAAGTTGTGCCATTTTCAACGCTCAAATGAGGGATGGGACCTCAGTCATCGATCATGTATTGTACATGATCGAGATGATTGAGTGCCTTAACAAGTTGCGCTTTTCGCTGCACGAGCAGCTCAGTAAGGATGTAATCCTTAATTCTTTGTCCAAGTTCTTCCTCCCCTTCCTAACTCATTTTAGAATGACAAAGCCTGCAGTGAACTACCACGGCTTATTAGGGTTGCTGCAGAACTTTGAGAAGGATCACCAACTCCATAAGGAGATGGTGAATGTAGTGGGAGGGTCTTCTTCTGATCGTTGATCCTTTAAGAAAAGAAAGAAGAACAAAAAGAAGAAAAACAAGAAGGTGCGGCCGCATGCTGGGATGACTGCATAGGATCAGACCAAGAAGCGCAAATCCGACCAGAGCCAGACAGAGTGCTTCTTCTATAAGAAGCAAGGGCACTAGAAGAGAAACTGTCTTCTGTACATTGCCTTCCTAGACCCAAACAGATCGAGGAAGAAGCTAATAGTTGCTGGGCAAGAGAATTATATGATAACACCTTGCAATTTTTTCTTATTTGATTCTATTGCCTGGGTATTAGATGCTAGAAGCCCTTATCATATTTATAATTCTATGCAGGACTTGCAGGTTAGTAGAATATTTGATCAAGTCGAGAGGTTCCTGAACATTGGAGATGGAAGACCAATTTCAATTCTAGCTTTAGAAATCATGAATCTTGTAATCAATTCAAATAAAGTTATTCTTAATGAATGTCATTATTATCCAACTTTCTTGTTGAATGTTATTTCTATAGGCCTTTTGGCCATGAATGATTTTAAAATATCAATAAAAAAAATTTTGTAATATCATTTTGAATGATGTTACAATTTTGATTGGACAACTAAATAATGGAATTTATTTACTTTCTATGCCTGTTAACATGGTTCAATCCTCCAGTAAATGCTCTAGAATTAGTGATGAGTCTGGTGGCTACCTTTGGCACTGTAGGCTAGGTCATATTAGCAAGAATAGAATTAATAGGTTAGCTCAAGAAAGAATTTTTGAGGTTAGTGATTGTGAGTCACTTCCGACCTATGAGTCTGGTCTTTTGGTAAGATGACCAAGTCACCTTTTACTGAAAAAGGTGAACGAGCCACTGAATTTTTGAGTTTAGTAGATTCGAATGTATGTGGACCCATGAGCTCAAGTGCCAAAGGTGGATATTTCTACTTCATAACCTTCACAGATGACCTATCGAGGTATAGGTATGTCTATTTAATGAAGCTTAAGTTGGAGTCATTTGAAATGTTTAAACTATTTCGAAATGAGGTAGAAAAGCAAACTGGGAAGAGTATTAAAACTCTTCGATCTAACCAAGGGGGTGAGTACGTTCTCAATGAGTTTCTGACATATCTTGGGGAGAATGGGATTCTCTCCTAATGGACCCCTTCTGGAATACCACAACATAATGGTGTGTCTGAAAGAAGAAATCGAACCCTGTTGGACATGGTTCGATCCATGATGGGGTTTGCTGGTTTGCTAGTTTGCTGATCTCCCTATGGGGATAAGCGCTTGAGTCAGCTTGTTATATTCTAAATAGGATTTTGAGTAAATCTATTAATAAAACATCATATGAAATATAGACAGGACGTAAGCTAATGCATTCACACCTTAGGGTTTGGGGGTGTCCGATATATGTCAAACGTTTGATGACAGACAAGCATGGACCTAGGTATGATAAGTGTAGTTTTATAGGTTATCTAAAAGAAACCAAAGGGTACCATTTCTATCTTGCTGATGAGCAAAAAGTGTTTGTCAGCTTTAAGACTATCCTTTTAGAAAAGAAGTTCCTTGGTGAAGAAACTAATGCCTCTAAGGTCGAACTTGATGAAGAATGATAGGTGAAAGAATGGACATAAGTTGTTGAACCTAAGCTGGATCTGAATAGATCAGACCCAAAACCCATTATAGAAGCATCCTTAAGAAGATCTGGTAGAGTACCATGTCAACCGGATAGATACTATAGTTTTTTGGTCCGAGATGGGGATCCTATCGAACTCGATGAGAACGATCAGGACCCAATCACCTATATGGATGCAATGCATAAACTTGACTCTAAGAAATGGCTTGAGGCCATAAAATCCGAGATGGAATCCATGAAGGTCAACGATGTATGGATATTGGTTGACCTATCCGAAGGGATAAAACCCATAGGGTGTAAGTGGGTCTTCAAGAGGAAAAGAGGTGCAGACGGAAAGGTGGAGATCTATAAAGTCCATTTAGTTGCCAAGGGATATCGTCAATGTTATCGTATTGACTATAACGAGATGTTCTCTTCTATGAAAATGCTCAAATTCATTCGGATAATGCTTGCCATAGCTATCCATCTAGACTATGAAATCTTGCAGATGGATGTGAAAATAGCTTTCCTAAATAGAAAGCTGGATGAAGAGGTGTATATGATACAACCTGAAGGTTTCATGTTCATAGATGAGTCTAAGGTGTGTAAACTTCAAAGGTCTATTTATGGACTAAAGCAAGCATCTTGGAGTTGGAACATACGATTTGATAGAACAATCAAAATGTATGGCTTCATTAAGAATGAAGAGAAGCCCTGCATATACAAATGGGCTAATAGTCCAGCAATAGTATTCCTAGTATTGTATGTGGATGACATTCTCTTAATCAGAAATGATGTCCCTGCATTATAAGGAATAAAAATCTGGCTGTCATCATAGTTCTCCATGAAAAATCTGGGAGAAGCTTCCTACATCCTAGGGATGAAGATCTATAAAAATAGATCTAAAAGATTGCTTGGATTGTCCCAGTCCACATACATTGATACTGTGCTGAAATGGTTCAGTATGAAAATTTTCAAGAAAGGCTATCTACCAATAGGCCATGCAATTTCTCTTTCAAAGAGGGATTATACAACAACACCTCTAGATAGAGAGCGTATGAATAGAATACCATATACTTCAGCAGTGGGTTCTATAATGTATGTCATGACATGTACGCGACTAGATGTGGCATATTCACTAGGTGTAGTGAGTAGATACCAATCTAATCTAGGGGAGAATCACTGAAAGGTTGTTAAAACCATCTTGAAGTATTTAAGAAATACTAATGACCAATGGCTTGTATATGGTGAATCAAACTTAAAACTTATAGGATTCATAGACTCTAGTTTTCAATCCGATCATGATGATAGCAAGGGTATGTCGGGATATATATTTATCCTTAATGATGGGGCCGTCTGCTGGAAGAGTTCCAAGCAGTATATTATGGCCATTTCAATTTGTGAGGTAGAGTATGTCACTGCATCAGATGCTACCAAAAAAGCGGTGTGGCTAAGAAAATTCATCATCGAGCTTGGAGTAGCATCCTCCCTTGATGGTCCAGTTCTGCTCTATTATGACAGCTCTGGAGCCATTATTCAGGCGAAGGAACCAAAGGCATACCAGTGGATGAAGCATATTCTGCACCACTACCATCTTGCCCAAGAGATTGTGGATCAAGGTGACATGGACCTTTAGAAGATCGATGGAAAGGAGAACCTGGCCAACCCATTCACTAAAGTTGTTGTGGTGAAGGAGTTCAATGACTTTAAGTCAAAGATAGGTATTATATACTGCACTGATTGGCTTTAGTCCAAGTGGAAGACTGTTGGAAATATGTCCCAAAACCAATCATCAATCTGTTGATGGTTGGGCCATATATTTATAATTGTATATGAATTATAAATTAATAAAATTTATTTTGATATTTTTCATCATAAATTTTATTGTCTTCTAATGAACTTCTGTATTGTGATGAAGTCCTTAGGACTATCTAGATTCGATAAAGGAGGATATGTCATTTAGTGCTTAAATAGTTCACGACCAAATGATACGTTGTTACTTAAGATGATAACGTTTATCAAGTATAGGTCGTTGTGTGCCATATAGGTTCGTTGTCCTCATAACCAACGAGTGTTGGGACACTGATATGGCATGCAAGTGAGATGTATGGGTATATCTGTACTAAACGTGACCAACTTTGGGGCTTTTCTCCTATTAAGATTAGCTTCGATAGAATATGGCTATAAATATCCCTCTGACCTGAGGTCATCATGGTGACTTTCAAGTAACTCACTATGTTTTGGTGCCGGACTATCTGAATTTCTAATTCAGTGATGGAAGATTTTTGGGCACAGTCAAGTACTTATGGAATCGGTGCGTTTATCAAGATGGAATTAACCACTCCTAATTTTAGAAGTAGTGTTCAATTGTATTTTAATTAGCAAAACCTTGGTCAGGATAGTCTTAGTGAGGAGTCATGGGAATAATTGCTTTGAGACACGATATGGATGTATTTTTTTGGATTGACAGTCTAACCTTGAGTCATCTATTATATAGAGATCATAGTGATGAATTATACGATAACCATATTCATGTAGGTTCTGAATGTTCTAATTGCGATTATTCAATCTATCCAGACATCGAGTACCATTGCTAAATGGTCACTTTGATTAGTATAGAAATTAGTTTCTGTGCTACCGACTTAGATTCGAACCTATGGGGTCATACACATTAGGAATTTCTACTTGATCTGATGGCTGATCTAGAGTTTCATTAGTCTGAGACTCTATGGTCAAGAGTTTCACTGGACTGGAGCTCTGTGATCAAGAGTTTCACTGGATTGGGATACTGAGTCCTACTTGTCTGGGACTCTCTGATCATGAGTTCTGATAATCTAGGATACTTTGGTCAAGAGTCCCACTAGACTAAAATTCTATAATCAAAAGTCCTAATGGACTGGAACTCTAAGTCCTACTCATCTGAGACTCTCTGATTAAGAGTTCCACCAGTCTGAGATTCTATGATCGTGAGTTCAATTCGTTTGAAATACTGGGTTCAAGAGTCCCATTGGTTTAGGACTCTTCAAGGGTTTCATGTTGATAGGACTCTATTGCCCAGTAATCCATTCAATTTGGACTCAGATATTTTTGGATGATTAATTAGCAATTTGATTGTTGATTAGCTCAATTTGATTGAGTGATGAGGATTCGATCAAGTCTAATTGAATTTGATTCGATTGGATTTGACCCGATCAGGTCATAAGATTACCTAATCGTTATGGAAGTTTTGACCCTGATTTGATCAAGACCTAAATCTAATTAATTCTTAATTTAATTAAAATTTTATTAGAATAGGATAAGCTTAATTTGGTTGGGTTTAACCTAATTTAATTGGGTCTAGATTAATTGGTTTGGTTGAAACCTAGGACCAAGTCAAATGAAGTTTGAATTCAAATTCTCCCATGAGCCCACCATTTTTAAGTTTTCCACTTTGCTTCCCATGCCCTCCCTTTTATTTGTCTAACCTTTTTTGGAGAAATAAAAATGTGCACATAGAAGGAGTGTCCTTCTACGTGTTAAACATAAGGGAGGGGGCGTTGGATAAGGATAAGAGGCTCATTTGATTTTTGAAATCAAGTGATTGGTTAAAACCTCTCAACCACTCAATCCTTATCATTTTCCATGTGCTTTTCCCATGGTATTCATGTCAATACATTATGAGAATTTTTGTGCATGTAGAAAAAGGGGTTAGAATTATGTGATAAAAACTTCAAAGTGTTTGGGATTTAGTTCTAGGGGAAAAAAATCTTGGAGTGAAGGTGAATAGGATCTTGCAGCACTTTTCTTTTTCCTTATACCTCTCTTCTCTTATGATTTTCACCTCTGAGGATATCCTATTTTTAGATATGATCTAAATAGAGATTATAGATCCAAAAGTTATCTTTCGAAAAAAAATAGGATTTTTAGTGTGTTAGGATTTTTGGGCCAGGTGAAATCCTAGATTTGGGAATTTGGGCTCGGGTGGAGAGATCGAGTGTTGTGAGCATTGGATCGCCACCAAATTTGAAAATCACCTTCATCATCCTCTAATATTTATGTTTTTATTTTATAGAATATCTAAAAAATTAAAAAATATATGATCGATTGGATCGATCATGATCAGTCATCGAAGGCTCTGACAAGGAGCTAGCACTCCAGTAGAGCTGATTGGGATCAGAAGCTCCATGTGGACCAACCATAGAGACCGAACATATATGTAGCTGTGATGTGATACTAGAGCATTATCCAGTGGACTCAGATTATGGTGATCGACTATCCACGAAATTGTATTATATTCTGAACACGTAGATGTAGTAAATAGTTTATTACATAGTTTTATTTTTAGATCTATTGATGTATGCATGCATATTATGTTCAGATTCTAATATGTAGGATTAAATAATCTGATATGATCAATAGATAATTAATTAGATTAATTATTTTTTACTGCATCATTGCTATTTTCAAAATATTTTTTGAAAGTAGCATAGCAAATCCTGCACTATTTTTTTCACTTTTGATAAGTATTTCTGACTATTCCATGTGCATTGATAGCTGGCTCCTCAGGTGCATGATCCATCAGCACATATAGGATCCATTCATGCTTCAAAACGATCTTCAACTTTTGGTACTAGCTACCAAAGTTGGGTCCCACCAACTTATTATTGTCCAACAACGATCGAAGCGATAGGAAAGTGGCCATGTCTGCATAAAGAAAAATCAAAATTTAATTAGTAATTGATTCATTAAACCTAAAGATTTGGACATTAATCGAAAGATTTCTCCCACTATTTTATTCGAATTGGTAGCCTCTACCTTCAATTCGAGGAATTACCCTAATTTCTTAGTGGATACTAGAATCAACATAGATTGCACACAAGCCCAACTTTGGTTAGCCAACCCATGTACATCTAAGAGTAGGTTTATAATTAATTATTTCTCTAAATAATTTTTAGTAATTAAATTTTGCCCCAGCCCCTAATCAATTGGCTTTGGCCTTCTCAGAAAAGGGTCCAATTAGGTCCAACCATTAACATGACCATACTTAGCCCATCTAACCAATGAATGATCATACTTAGCCCATCTAACCAATGAATGATCAGGCCCAATTTTAGTTGGCCCACCTGACCACCATTTAGAAAGATATATCAAAGAGATCATATAATGAATGATAATTCCATGAACCGATAAGCACCAGGCCTTTGGGCCTCCAATGATTATCCAACTGATGGATCCATTATCATCCACTTTAATGGGAGGCTATGATCCAATTGTCATATAACTATATCATTTTAGGGACCTAATAATTTTAGAAAATTTATTTATAGAAGTGAGTAGGTCAGATTAACCAGCTTGTCATGATCATCCCACTGACTTCACCAAGTCAGCTTAAGAGAGACCACTAACAGGCTGGTCTAGGAGCACCTAAATCAGTCACACTGATTTACCTAGCTGACATGGGTTAGCTCGAATAGTCAAGTGATTCAATCAAAACATAATCTCACCAAAAGGCTAGGTAAGTTCGATCGGTGGGAGGGTCTGCCAAAGCTTGTCTTAGACACCATCAGAAATGGCCAGGCAAGTCGGCTGCCAATTAAAAATCATCAGTCTAATTTATCTTAGACTTCAACTGATTTAATTAGTTTCAACTACATCAACCTAATAGTACGTGCTAGACCGCATAGCCAAGAATCAAGTCTATCTTCGGTCTTGTTAAAGACATGGACTTGACCAACTATAACTATTGTAATTGATCTAGAGAATTCTTGACCTAATCTAAGACAACAATTGATTAGATTTAATCAATTCTCTAATTAAGTCGATTCTTTAATCTAACCCTAGGTCTAATCTAATTGATGGACCTAATCTCCACTAACTCATTTAACCCAATGTATTATGATTTGTGTCTTAGGATCTTCAATTCACAATCCTAGATCCTAATCAATCAACTTCTTAATTCTCAATTAAGTTTTGGGCTGAAGGTTGGAGTTCGGCTTTCTGAAAATAATTTTTATATTTATAAAATATTTTTACAACATGGTTCTATCAACCAAGTTGCATGTTTGATTCATAATCAATATGCAAGTAAAATAAACATAAAACTATTTTAAATCTAATCTAAACTGGTTCATGTAATTGAAATAGTTTCAATAACAATCAATCATAAATCTTCCTAGATCAAATCTAACATATTTATGATGATTGAAATTAAATTAAAATATTTTTAACAAATCATAAAATTTTTTAGATCTAATCTAAAATTTTATGATCAATATTTTAGATCAGCACATACTAGGACAACCTATTCACTATAAGAAATAAACCTTACAGCAGGACAACCTTATGGCAGTTCGGACAATCTAAAATATTTTATTTTTAGATCTAAAATTATTTTAAATTTATTAAATTATAAATAAAATTATATCAAATTTAATAAATTTATGATTAGAGTCAAATCATCATGAACTAGGATAATCTTTTCACTATTAGGGGTAAACCTTACAGCACGACAACCTTATGAAAGTTCATGAGATCTATTTTTTTTTTTAATTTTAGATTTAATAATTAGATTGTAAATTAAATTTAATCTAAAAAAATTTAAATATGCATAAAAATCATGTAACAAGAATCTTGCTCTGATACTAATTGAAGAAACCAGATCTAGAATTTTATGGGTAGATCTTGAAACCTTTTCAAGATCATGTAGTGAAAGACATAAATAAATTAAATCTTTATTTAAATAAATATATAAATACCTAAATCTCAAATCTATTACATGATCAAGGTATGATATTAAATTAAAAATTAAAATCAAACAAAAACAAAATGTTGATCAAATCAATCTAGATCTACACTACAACAAATGCAGATATGAAGTTAATAGATTAGATCTATTACCTGAGTAAGTTAGACATTTTAACTTACTGATCTAGGCTTGAGGATGAAGTCATGAGCTGCACACACATCCAGCCACTAGGAGTCATCCACACAAGCCCACGAACATAATCAGAGATCTTGATGTAGGAAATCAGTACGGTATGCTAGCACTGTACTGATCTCACTTCGATGGTTGATCCAATGCTTCCTTCTTCAAAACTAGAACACTCCAAAATATTAGAAGAAAAAAGTAAGATTTGTGATACTGAGACACCTCTCAAAAGCTTATAAAAAGGGAGGAAGAGATCTGGAACAAAAACCCTAGAAGAAGATCCTCTTCTTCTTCTTTGTTCCTTTTCTAAACACCCTAATTTGTGTTTTCAATATCTCCATAACCCAGATGAATTTTTCTTTAATTTTTCTACACCAAAGAGGCATCTCAAATTTCTACAATCCATAAAAATTTTAATAAAAAATTCTCTTTAAATAATGATATACGAAGAGTCTAAGTTAGGTTAAAAACCTAAACTAGGAAGGACCAAATAAGGAAAGTTGTTGGGGCGCCCAACTCTTGGGCGCCCCCACCTTTTTTACTTCCATGGACCAGAAAAAGGGGGCACACAAAAAAGTCCTCTTTTATCATGAAAATCAAAGAAAATAAGGAAGGATGGGTCAGCACACTTATGGAAAGAGTTTTGGTTGACAAGGATTCTGTCTCATAGAATCCTTAAGTAAAACTAATTCCCCTTTTGACTTGGTCTTCCAACAAACTTCCATTTGAGAAAAAGGAAGAGAGAAGGGAGGCATGAGAAATCTTGGGAATGGAGATTATTCATGTAAAAACATAAAGAAAAAAGGGTGGGGTGTGAGGATTAGGTGGTGCAAGGAATACGGAGTCCTAGTCACACTAGGACTCCTATTTTGACTTGAACAAACAAGATCTTTTAACCAAATAAAAATAAGAGTAAACTAACCAAATTTAATAAGGCCCTAACCCATTTAAGAACTTAATTAAATTAGATTAAATTATATTTAATTTTAATTTAATTTTTTAATCAAATTAGAAATTTAGATTGACCTGAGTCCTAGTTAGACTGGGACTAGTTCTTCCTTGCACTTGACTTATCCAATAAGCCAATTGAACTTGATCAAATGAAGTTCAAACAAAATTTAATTAAACTATATTTAATTAAACTTAATCTTAGTCAATTGGCTTAATTAAATTAAGCTAATTATCAATCAAATTGCTAATCGATCCTTCTATAACACTTGCACTAGGTTAAGCACCAATCGTATTGATTGTTTAATCGTAAAATGATTCTAAATCACTGATCAACCATCCGATTGGAATATGAACACTAATGTGTGTGACCTCATAGGTCCAAACCTAAGTCAGTAGATAGAAATAAATTTTTGTACTAATCAAAGTGACCATCTAGCAATAATACCAATGGTCGAATAGGTCAAAAGGTATAGAACACCATCCTTAGAACCCATGTGAATATAGTTTCCATATAATTCATCTCCTTAACCATAATGCTCGTAGGACACCTTAGAGTTCAACTATCAACTTTGATCAGATTGTCCACATTATATTTCAAATTATCAAATCCATCTGATGGATTATCTTGGCCAAGATTTTGCTATATTGAAATATAGTGATACATTCTTCTCCAACTCTTAGAGTGGTCAATTCCATCTTGATCATACTCCAACTTTGCAAGTACTTAACTGTGCCCAGAAGCCTTCCATTACTGAATTTCTTGCAAGTCGCTAAGGTGACCTTAGGTCTAAGGGATACTTATATCTATATCCCATCAGAGACATTCTTGACAGCAGAATGCTCTAGAGTTGATCACGTTCAATAACGATGTACCCATACATCTCACCTATATGCCATACCAGTGTCTCCACACTCCTTGGTTAAGAGGAAAACCAACCTATATGGCATATAGCGACCTATGCTCGATAGACGCTGTCATTCTAATTAACAGCCTATCATTTGGTCGTGAAAAAATTTAAGGACTAATCGATAAATTTTCTCTTTATCAAAATTAAATAGTCCTAAGAACTTCATCACAACAATGGAGTTTATTTGAAGATGTAAATTTATGATGAAGAAAAATACCAAAATATTTTTTATTAATTAATAAATTAATTATAATATCTCAACCATCAATAGACTGATGATTGGCTTCGGAATATAATTTTCAATAATCGTGACCTGCAACATTAGTGAACATTAACCAATATAACATGTTGAATAATAATATTAGTAGAGCATCAATAAATAGATTCTAATATTTATACCAAAATATTAAAGTCATCGTCTAGTGGCATCTACAATATGGACATCACCATCTTTCCTAACAAATATATCTGAGACCTCGATAGCACCAGATAAGTTTTGTCCTAGAGGAGCATTTTGTATGCATGGTTCAACATCGTCATCAACCTTGGTATCATCAAAGATATGCCTAGGCACCATTCTCAACATAACACCCCATTAAGGCTCCAAGGGATCACTAACATAGAACACATGACTCGCTTGGGAGGCAAGCATATATGGTTCTTCAGCGTGCAGATGGCATTACATGTTGATGAGAGTAAAATTGCACTCATCAATCTTCACCCCTGACTGAGATAAGATGTCAAACCAATCACACTTCATCAATGCAATCCTTCCTTTAGAATAGTAGTCCAAAATGATTATCTTCTCCACCACCCCATAATATAGTTCAGATCCTCTGGATGAGGCTGTGAATCCCTCAAGCAAACATAATATCTAATGGTGGCACTCAACATCACACCACTATTTTGTATTACTATATTTATGAATTGGCTATGAATATTAAAATTATAGCTATTAATGACGAACTGTTTGTACTCATGCACGATTTGATTAGGATCTATTGAAAGAGCACGTACTTCAGATCTCACATCATCGAGCGATAATCTCCACACCTAATTAAGAAGATGATGCCTAATTAGTAAACATATTCGAATAAGTTGCATAAGATAGGAATATATAATCTCTTACATGATCTTTAAACCATTTAGAAAATTTTTTATTATGCATTTTTTCTTTTTTCTGCATACTTAGAGTGTTGTATTTTATTCTTGTGACCTTCTTGTGTTTGCTGTATGCACAAAGAATAAATTTAGGTATAATTGGATAATTTTTTCTAAATACCATAAAATGAATAAGGCTGAGTGACTCACCTTATGTAGGCTCAATGACATCATAATTAAAGAGCATGTAGCATTGCGCGTTATCCCTTTCCTCAATACTCAAATCAATGAGGCGGTATGAAGTGGAAGGTCCATCTGACTATGGAATGGACTCAAATGCAGGCTCAATTAGCTCACACTGATCATCCTGATTTCTTATTGACTGATTACGATGTGTTTTGAGCTTGTTTAAGTATATGGTACAAAAATCCATACACTCTTAACCAAAATAACCTTCTACTATAGATTCCTCTCGATGATTCATATTCTTTACATAAGCTTTTAGTATTCGAATATTTCTCTCAGTAGGGTACATCCATCAGTAGAATACTGGACCTCCAAATGCAACTTTTCCCATAAGGTGCATAGTGAGATGCATTATAACTATGAAAAATGATGGTGGAAATATCTTTCCCAGATCACACAATATAGTCACTGCCCTTGCCTTCATTTTCTTCATATTTTTCTTAAGCAACCTCTTCATACAAATATCTCTATAGAAGTTGCAAAGACGAATAACAATCATTCTGACATTTTTTGACAACATATGGTGAATAGCTATTGGAATCAATTTCTGCATCAACACATAATAATCATGAGTCTTCAATCCCCCAAGTTTAATATCCTTACTATTCACACCTTTGATATATTGTTTGAGTACCCATCTGGGACCTTTACATTTTCTAGCACATGAATGTAGAGTTCAGTGGCATTCATAACATAGCATCTATGAGAAAGCCTCCATTGATCTTCCCCTACCGGCTCTGGGTGGAGTGATCTCCTAATATTGTATTCTTTCAAGTCAAATCAAGAATTTAAGTCATCCTTAGTCTTATCCTTGATGTTCAAGATTGTTGCTAATACGAGTTCATACATGTTCTTTTCAATATGCATTACATCTAAGTAGTGGTGCAATAAGTTTGTCATCCAATATAGCAAGTTAAAGATTATGCTTTTTTTCCTCCAATTAAAGTGTGTGTCATCTTCCTTTGATCGAAGTTTTCTCTTCTTACCACTAATCGGATCATCTTTTACAAATTCAATACTAACACTATACAACTCTTTCAACACCTTACTCCTAGACATCTAGCTAGGTGCCTCATCTTCTTCAACAATGCCATTGAAGGAGCATGCATCCATTCTGTATGGATGGTTTTGATGGAGAAAACGTCAATGCCACATAAAGCTAAAGCTCCTCCGATGTATCAACCTTTTAGACCTTATATTTTTTCTACAAACTAGGCATGCTAGTTCACCTTTCATGCTTCAATCCAATATTTGGGCATAAGCTAAAAAGTCATTTATTATTCACAGAAGCGCTGCATGCATGGAGAATGAAGAAAGAAAAATTTGCATTTTCCCACCATAGGATCGTTCAGATTCGATTAGATCCAAAGGGATATTTTTAAAAATTTTCTAACAAATCCTAAATAGATATGAGACTTCTCAAATCTGATCCTATAGATCTAATATAAAAACTAAAATTAAAATTAATTAGATTTAATTTCATAACTTGTTTGGGTAAACTACTTTTATCTTGCCGATGATCTGTCGTCACTCAGGGTTCTAGATCTAGCCATGCAAGTGCCTGACCTCTACAGGAGTCCACTTGGGCTGGATCTAGAGGTGCTCTCCTTCTAGGTCTGATCTCCAAATATCAGATTGGGAGCTTTCTGGTTGATCCTTCAAATCTATCTCTAAAGGACATGCATTCATCACGCAAATACTTTGTCTTCTTTCTTGATCTTTGCGCCAAATAGGATTCATCTTCCTTCTCAACTTGTGCCCAACCTTTGGCATGGAGAAGAGAGAGGAGATCAAAGGAAGGGAGGTGTGGAGAGGGGTGAGGATGCCAGCATGTGGGCGTGGGATGCAAAGAAGAATGAAAATTGTAGGGCACAGGGTCTCGTAAATAGAGCCTGCGCCAAACTAGAGTCCTAATTGATGAAGTAATCTAATTGCTTGATTAATCAGGCTTTAAACCTGATATCCTATATTGAAATACACCTTATCCAATTAGGTTTGTCACCCAAAATTTTTCCCATAATTGTCATACAAAATAGGAGAAAGAGAAGATGTCTAGGTGTGATAAACTTCTTCCTAGAATTTGATCTTTATCAAATTCCTTTAACCCGATCAAATCTAAATTTGACCTGGTCAAGAGCTATCCATATGGGGCACACACTTAGGGGGACGTGCACCCTCTCCATGCTCATGAAAACATCTAGGGTGCACCTCCCTAGAAATTCTCCATGGGACGCACGCCTCCTATCCCTTCTTTCTTATAATAGGGTCAACCTTTGACCCTTGTCCGAAATAGAAAATGGCAGGTGACAAGAATTGGTAAGCGTTATCTTAAATTCATCTAATAAATTAAGAAAATCTTTTTTTGACCTAGATAGGCTCTAGTTAGGGTTCCAGAGTGAGTTAAACTCATCCAAGATGAACGAGAAAGACTACACAAGAAGAATGTTAGGCTCAATCATTTTCTAGCATGATTTTCTTGAACTTAATTGGATCTAATCCAAATCAATCGAACTGGGTTAGCTTAATTCATCACATCTAGATCCAAATCCTTATTTGTATGATCCAGTTGGTTCAGTTTCATATTGTAATAAGATATGTCATGATCTTCATCATTGACATCATTGAAACATCTTTCGATGGACCAGAACTTTTTTGATTCAAACAATTAGAATGATCGATCCTCAAGATAATTCTAGTTGCTTCTAAAATTCATCAGTGATACCTAACAGTATATCGTGGCAAGCCATCAAAATCAAAAATGAACATCTCGGTGCAGCTATCTATGCGATTGGTTTCTTCTATCTTGAGCTCCGATAGGATTAGGGTCAAGGTGAACTCATCAAACCCAATATCCGTCATATGAGTTAATCATTCGATTCGAGTTCGATGTGAAATCCTAATAAAAACTCTTTCTATTATCTTCACACTGCCATGGTCATGGGCTTATGGACTCAATCTCATGATCATCATAGGGGTACTCTTCATCTACCGAGGTAGACAGATCCTCTATTGGTGCAATCTAATTTCTACAATGAACATGTCATAGCCAACATACACCTTAGAGTTCTCAATGGCTAAGAGATCAAGTTATAGTATAGTCAAATTATAACACCGTCAAGGTGAACTATCGATACATCTTAAGTCTAAGAACCAGACTCACCACTGCAGCATCGAGCCAGTCATCAACGAGAAGGTAGACTCCCTTATGACTGCTCGAGGTGATCACGCTTAATGCCATCATTCTCTAATGAGCACCTATACTCTCACTCTGGTATCTCCATGCCGTAGACTCAAGACTCATCAATCCTAAGAAAATGATCATACACCAATCTTTTGGATCGATAACCATCCTCATAATGATCCTACGATCAGGAGTAGTTTACAAGTTAATTATAAAAATTCATATCTTAAATTTTCAACTCTTGAAAATATGAATTATTATTATAATTAACTCAAAAGATGTATTATAGATACTTTAAATACATACTATAATAGAAAATAACTCTTTTATTAATTTATAATTAAAATTATAAAATTGGCCCTAGAATTGTATTATGATTGTTTAGCGGATCTGGCTTCTAGGGCACACATCTAACAAACTCCCATTTGACCTAAAGCCAACTGGCTATAAATCAAAGTCCCATCTTCTCTAAGTGGGCTTTGATTTTCTACTAGCTCAATGGCTTCGTTAGTGGGTCAGATGTATTATCTACAGTGTTGACTCTCTTAACCTTAACATGTTGCTTCTCAAAGTAATCATGAATCAGGTGGAATTATCGTTTGATGTGCTTGAATTTCTTGTGAGACCTCGATTTTTTAGCTAAGGCTATGGCATCATTATTGTCGCAGTACAGAGGGATGGCATTCGATGGCAACACTCCGAGCTCTATGGTAAACTTTTTGTACCAAAATGCCTTCTTCATAGCTTTCGATATAGCGATATATTCTACTTCCATGGTGGAGTATGCTATCACCATCTGTTTGGAACTCTTTCTGCTAACAACACCATCATTGCATAAAAATAGACTTCTAGATGTCGACTTTTGATCATCTATGTCAGACATAAAATTCGAGACTATAAATCTCTAGATCTAGAGTTCTTCCTTACCAAAGACTAGAAACATATTCTTAGTCCTTGTCAAGTACTTAAGGATACATTTCACAAAAGTCTAATGCTCTTCACTTGGATTCAACTGATACCTTCTTATGACGCTCATAGCATGGGCTATATCAGGTCGTGTACATAGCATGGCATACATGAGGCTCTCTATTGTTGGAGCATAAGCGATCTTGCTCATGCATTCAATCTCCTCAGGTGTGCTAGGGCACATCTTCTTGGAGAGATGAATGCTATGTCTAAAGGGTACTAGACTCCTTTTAGAGTTTTTCATGCTAAACCACTTTAGCATCTCGTCTATGTACGTCTTTTATAAAAGTTTGAGCATCCTATTTGGTCTATCCCTATAGACCTTAATTCCTAGAAAAAAAGATGCTTCTCCTAGGTCTTTTATAGTGAACTCTTTAGACAACCATATTTTGACCGTGGTCAACATGAAAATATTATTTCCAATTAGAAGGATGTCATCCACATAGAGTATGAGGAAGACAACAACACTCCCATCTTTTTGAATACACATGGCCTCTCATTTTTGTTGAAATCAAATGATTTGATCACATCATTGAAATGAGCATTTCAGCTCTAAGATGCTTGCTTAAGTCTATATATGGATCTTTGCAGCTTGCATACCTTGTGATCACCATCACTGGATGTGAAATCAAGTGACTGTTCCATATAGATATCTTTCTCAAGATATCCATTTAAGAACACTATTTTCATGTCCATCTGTCATATTTTATAATCGAAATAGGCTGCAATAGCAAGTAATGTACAGATGGATTTGAGCATGACTACTAGCGAAAAAGTATCCTCATAGTCAATGCCTTCATGCTGACTATACCCTTTCGCACGAGCCTAGCTTTGAATATCTCTATGTTTCCATCATCACCTATCTTTCTCTTGTAGATCCACTTACACCCAATAGGTACTATACCTTCAGGTGGATCTACCAAGGTCCAGACTTGGTTCGAGTGCGTTGAGTCAATCTTCGACTTCATTACCTCTAACCATTTCTTGGAGTCGATATCTGATATTACCTCATCATAGATTTTAAGATCATCACCATGAATCCCATTTTTCATGAGGAATATTTTCTCTACATCCTCTAAAATAGTATCTAAGTACCTTTCAAGAGGATGAAAAATCCTATTTGACCTACGAGGTGAAGGAGGTAGTATCTGGGTTGGCTCTAACTAATTGAGTTCCTCAGGTTTCTTAGCTTGTTACTCATTGGAGACTTTTTCCTCAAGCCTTATCTATCTTTCGATGCCATAATTTTGAATAAACTATTTTTCAAGAAAAATAGCATGTCGACTTACAATGACATTGTGGTCTTTTGGAAGATAGAAATAATATCCTAATGACTCTTTAGGATATCCTATGAATCAAGCTCTAAAGGATCTAGACTTTAACTTGTTCGCCTGCTATCTCTTGACATGAGCTGGACAATCCTAAATTTTGAGGTGACTCAGACTTGGTTTTTTATCGTACCATATTTCATAGGTGTGGTAGGAATAATTTTAGAGAAAATCTTATTTAGTAAATATATTACGATCATTAGACTATATCCCTAAAGAAAATTAGGAAGGTCTGTGAAGCTCATCATGGATCAGACCATATCTAATAGGATCTAATTTCTTCATTCTGAAATTTTGTTGAGTTGAGGCATTCTAGGTGGAGTCTATTATGAGACTATGCAATTATCTTTGAGATAGTCTAAAAATTTTCGACTAAGGTATTCACCTTCTCAATCTGATCAAAATGAATTTTTCTATTTATTTTTCTACTTTTTTAAATTTTTCAAAAGCTTTAGACTTATGTTGCATCAAATACACATACCAGTACTAAGATAAATCATCGATAAAGGTGATGAAGTATATATAATTGCCTCTAATCGGTACATTAAATAGGCCACACACATCTATATGTACCAAGGCAAGTAGGTCTGTGTCTCTTTTTCCATGTCCTACAAAAGATAAGCTTTGTCATTTTGCCATGAAGGCATGATTCATAAATTGGATATGACTCGAAAGTCAACAAACTTAATAGCTCAAATTTCTTCAATTTATTAATCCTGTCTTTTGCTATATGACCTAGCCTAAGGTACCATAGATACCTATCATTTAGACTATCCCTAGGTTGCTTTGATCTTATGGCATTCATATTTTGCTTGATATTAAAAATAAAAACATCAATATATATCTGGTAGAGACCATTAACCAGAAAATCACTTACAATTTTATTTCTTTCAAAAAGAATATTATAATGGTCCTTAAAAAAACTAATTACATAGCCTTCTTATGCTAAACAAGAAATAGAAATCAAATTCATGCTTGCTGCAGGCATATAAAAATAGTCCTTAAGTACTAAATCTAATCCTGATGGTAGTCGAAGAGGATAGATTCCTATGACCACAGCAGCAAGTCTTGCTCCATTTCTAACGTGCAGAATCATCTCACCATCCCTCAGCCTCTTGCTCTCCTCTAGATCCTACATAGAAGTACATAAGTGAGCACTAGAACTAGAGTCAAGTACGTAATTGACTGTAGAAAAAATCATAAGGTTAGATTCTATTATAAGCATACCTCCAGAAGAACCTACCTTCTTTTTATTCTTCAGGCTAGCTAGGTATAAAGAGCAATTTCACTTTCAATGGCCTTTGGTGTTGCAGTTGAAATATTTTTCTTTATCCATGGCCTTCTTCTTTGGCTCTTCCTTCTTCTTCTTCTCTCCATCTATCTTCTGCATATTTGTAGACTTCTTTTTCTTTCTAAAAAAATATTTTTTGGAGGAAGTTCACTCCACAACAAGCACTATATAGAATTTGGTGTGGTGTTCCCAAGCCTTTGAAGGTCACAAGAGGAGTTAGGGTGTTGGCTTCAAAAGACAAGGATGGATGCGAGTCCTAGGGCTAGGACAGGAGTTATCCTAGGTGAAGATGGTATGTAGCCCCGCACGGACTTGAGATTCAAGTGTGAGGATCTTGAAGGGGTGTAGTAGGTGCTTCGTAGACCTAGGACACAAGATGGAGGAAAGGACTAAAGCTAGGAGAAGAATCAGCCAAGATAAGGGGCTAATACATAGGCGAGCTGGCTCAGATATGCAGTCAAGCTGGCTCAAGCTGAGACTGAGCCAACTAGGGGTGTAGTCGAGCTGGTTGTTTCAGGCAGATAGAAGACAAGATTTGGATAAGACACAATCAAGCCAGCTTGACTACTAATAGAGCCAGCTTGACGATGGTGAATAGAACTGGATAGATTTTTTATTTGGGGTCTTAAGGCCTAGTTCAATAAGGTCTTAAGATGGCTAATACATGTATGGATCGAGTTTAGATCCAGGGGATGAAAGCATGAGAAATATGTGTGTACATGGGCTCGGTGAGTGCTTTCATGTATTAGATTAGCCTAGGAGAGTTTTTCAGCTAGAGTTTGATTTTATTAGGATTCATTTGGTATAGCAAAAATCTTAGGATATATCAATCCAGGTATTGTAATCTTTACAAGAGAGTGGAATCAATATATAGCTTTTCACCCTAACTCCCTTCTCTCTTTTCCCTTTGGTTCTAATGCCAAGCCCTAGGTGCCATCAACTTTTGCTCTTCTTCATATTTCTAGATTAACATCTAAGTTCGTGCAAGAGATCGGATCTATGATTGTGGTTCTGAGCAATCGCAGGCATAACAATTGATATCAAATCAGTACCAATTATTCCACTATTTGATATCAGAGCCCAGTTGAGCGTGAAGGAGGAAGAAGATCAGATTTTAGCAGAGATCAGCAGCGAGATTTAGATCTAAGATTTTCTTTAGGCTTCATAAGAAAGGAAGTGATCAAAGGATTGCTGTCCACCATCCCTAGTCAAGGTAATTTTTAGATCAACCTGTTGGCTATTTTTTATTTGGTTTGATCATGGAGAACAGTGGGTTGAAGGTAAAATTTAAGAAATTTTATGGAAGGATAGTTTCATAATGTGAAAGGTTAGGATGGAGGATCTACTAAATTAGATGAGGCTAGATTTGACCTTAGAGGATAGCCCAAAGGAGATGATAGATAAGAAGTGAAAGTTCTTAGAGAAAAGAGCATGTGCCATGATTAGGACTTGTGTAGCAGATGAGGTGTTGTATGGCATGTTGGAGGAGAAGATACCTAAGGGTTTGTGGTCGAGGTTACATCAGTTGTACCTGAGAAAGAATATGTGTAATAAGTTGGTGCTAAAGAAGTAACTATATAGCCTTCGGATGTAGGAGGGCGAGGATGTTGCAGGACATATTCAGTGATTTGATCGGATGAGCATGGACTTGCTCAACATTGGGGTGGAGCTCGAAGAAAAGGATAAGAGTTTATTGCTGCTATGTTCGCTACCCGAGAGCTTCGATCCATTAGTAACTACACTGCTATATGGTAAGGAGATACTGATATACGAGGAGATCGTATCAATGCTAAGATCCAATGAGCAGTGGGAACGGATGACAAAGAGAGATCTTTCAGGAGGGTCTCATAGTGTCAAAGAGGCCTAGGCAAGGAAAGAGGAAGGGTCAGCAAGGGATCCAAGAAATGCTTCAAGTGTGGTGAAGCAAGGCACTTTAAGCAGGAGTGTCCACATTTGAAAAACTGCAAGAAAGAAAAAAAGTTAGATTCCATCATTTTAGTCACTAAAAGTGAAGAGTTAGATAAGCTCTTAGTGGTTTTAGAGGAGCCTGTAGGATGCAGTACATCTGAGATAGTTTCGGTGGGATCCATAGAGTGTGGAGGAACTTTGGTTTCAACTGGAGCACCAGGCAAAGGCGGCTTCACAAGTGGAGAGAGTTTTGCAATGTGTTCAGAGCAGAGGAGTATAGGAGGACCAATATCCTAGCACCAACACTGAAGATGCAAAATTTTAGGTGAAAAAATATATGCAAAAGGATAGATGAAATTTAGAGAAGATAGTGTCAGAGTATGGAGCGGGTGCTGGCATAGGATTACCGCAGATTCTCTATGAAAGTCTAGGATAAATAATGCAGCTGCCAAGCAGAAGGATGTCTACAACAGCAAGGATGGCGCATAGGTGCAAGCCAAGGTCTTCAGCGATGGAGGTGGTCATTCCAAAGGCCTCAAAGAAGGCTCAGCAGTTGAAGAAAGATGGCAATGGCAGGGTGCGTCCAAGGAGCTATCAGGGCATGCATCAATAGTGGGATCGCACAGAAGAATATTGCCAGGTGTGCCAAGGCTTGGGCACACCAAAGTAGAAATTGTAGGATTTAGTATGGTGCTCCCAAGCCTTGGTGGGCCATGGGAGGAGCTAGGATGTTGGCTCCAGGAGATTAGGATGGGTGTGAGTTCTAGGGCTTGGATAGGAGTTGTCCCAGGTGAAGATGGCATGTAGCCCTACCCAAACTCGTGGTTTAGGTGGGAGGACCTTGAGGAGGCTTTGTAGGTGCTTTGGAGACCTAGAATACATGGTGGAGCAAAGAACCAAAGCCAAGAGAAGAATCAGCCAAGACAAGGGGCTATACATAGGCGAGCTGGTTTGGATAATAGTCGAGCTAGCTTGGACTAAGTCCGAGCCGACTCAAGGTGCTGTTGAGCCAACTGTCTCAAGCAGATAGAAGACAAGGTTTGGGTGAGATGCAGTTGAGCCAGCTCGGCTACCGACAAAGTTGGCTTGATGGTGGCGACCAGAACTAGATGGATTTTCTATTTGGGGTCTTAATGCCTAGTCCAATAAGATCTTAAGATGGCTAACACATGTATGGGTTGGATTTAGATTCAGAGGATGAAAGCATGGGAGACATGGGTGTACATAGGCTCAGTGAGTACTTTCATGTATTGGGTTAGCCTAGCAGAGTTTTTTAATTGAAGTTTGGATTTATTAGGGTTCATGTGGTATAGGAGGAAACCTAGGATATATATGTTGAGAAATGTGTCCTAAAGCCAATTATCTAAGTAGTAGATGATTGGAATTAGTATGTCAATTATTTAATAATAATACTTATTTGGTTGGTTCGTCATAGAAGTTCTATCTTTCTTAAATGAACTCCTAAATTATGATGAAGTTCTTAGAACTACAATCAATTGATAAAGGAGGATTTATCGGATGGTTCTTAAACTGTTCACGATCAAATGATAAGTTATTAACAAGAACGATAACTTATTGAGTGTAGGTCGCTGTATGCCATATGCGTTGGTTGTCCTTATAACTAAGTGATGTGGAGACACTGATATGGCATCCAGGTGAGATGTAGTAGTACATTTGCATTGAATGTGACCAATGTAGGACTCTACTGTCAAGAGTAGCTAGCTAAGACCAATGGATATAATTATCTCTCCGACCTAAAATTATCATGGTGACTTATAAATAACTCATTGTACTTTGGTGTCAGATTGCCTGTATTTTTAATATAGATTCGAAAGATTTTTGAGTATAGTCAAGTACTTGTGAAGTCAGTGTGTGAGTTAAGATGGGATTGACCACTCCTGATTAGCTTCAGAAAGAGAATGTCTTGTTGTATTTTAATTTAGCAAAACCTAGACCTGGGTAATCCTCGTGAAGAGTCATGGAATTTGCAAAATTTTAAAACATAATAGAGATGACCTATATGAGTGTTGACAGCATACTTGAAGTCATCTTGATCATTATTTGTCAAAGGAATGAATTATATGTTAGATATATATGCCCTAGAAGCTAGAATTGGCTGACACTTGTAATACACTTCTAGGGGCAAAATTATAATTTTGATAATAATCAATAAAATGGTTTATTTTCTATCATATATGTGTATTTAGTGTCTGTGATACATCCTCTGAGTTAATAGTAATGATAATTCATATTTTCAAGAGTTGAAAATTTAAGACATGAATAATCATTATTAACTCATAAAATGCTTCCGACCATAGAATCATCACGAGGATGGTGATTGATCTGAAAGGTTGGTGTACAATCGCTTCTCTTTAGTAGATGAGTCTTGAGTCTACGGTGTGGAGACACTGGAGCAAGAGTACAGGTACTCGTTAGAGAATGAGGGCACTGAGCGTGACCACCTCGAGTAGTCATTAAGAAGTCTACCTTCTCGTCAATGACTGACTCGATGCTGCAGTGGTGTGTCTGGTTCTTTGATCTGAGGTGCATCGGCAATTCACCTTGAGGGTGTTATAGTTTGACTACACCATAACTCGGTCTCCTAGCCATATCGGAACCCTGAGGTGTATGTTGGCTATAGCATGTTCATTATAGGAACTGGATTGCATCAAGATGGAATCTATCTACCTCGGTGGTAGAGGAGCAGCCCTATGATGATCATGAGAATCAAGTCCAGAAGTCCATGGCCATGGCAGAGTGAAATAATAGAAAGAGTTTCTATTTAGATTTTCACATCGGACTTGAATCGAATGATTACATCATATGACAGAAACTAGGGTTTGACGAGTTCACCTTAACCCTAATCTGATCGGGGCTCAAGATAGAAGAACTTAATCACACAGGTAGCTGCACCAAGAGGTTCATATTCAGCTCTAATGGGTTGCCACCATATACTGCTTAGGTGTCACTGATGGATTTTGGGAGCAATTATTATGATTTAGATGATCGATCATTCTAGCTGTTCGAATTAGAAGAGTTCTGATCCATCGAAAGAAGTTTCGATGATGTCGATGATAGAGATCACGACATATCCCATTATCATATAGAAATGAATCTAACTGGATCACGTAAACAAAGCTTTGAAGTTGGTGATCATCAATTGAACTGATCCAGTTCAATTGATCTGAATGAGATTCAATTAGGTTCAAGGAAATCGTGCTAGCACTCGATTGAACCTAACATTCTTCTTTTACTATCATAAATATTTGTCCTGACTGAGCCAAAGGAGTTTGTGCTCGATCAGAGGCCTTCACTTGGTCTGACTAGAGCCTGTCCAGGTCAGAAAAAAATTGTCTTATTTTGTAAGATAATACCTGCCATTTTTGGTCACCTGCCATTTCTCATCCTTTGACTTTGGTCAAAAGTTGACCTTTGACTGGTCAAATATTGACCATTGATACTTTGACTTCTGTCTATGTGTCATGTACCTATTGGAGAGCTGGTGGGGGCTTGTCCCCCAACCAGAAGCTGGCAAGGAGGAGGGCGCACGCCACGAGGCGCCCAGGAGTCCCTGTTGGATAGGGACTCCATGTCCTTTTTGGATTTTGATTAGACTCCTCTTAAGAACCAACTTTGACTGGTCTTAGGCACCATCTAAGGATGAATCCAAGGGACTCTATTCCCACCAATCAGATTTAGATCTAATTTCACAAAGGGTTGTGATTGGTTGGGAAGAAGAGGAGTTGGATCACGCATAGTCTATAAATAAGACCCTGCGCCCAACTCAAAATATATGTAAAAATTCTCCACACCCCAAGGCTGCCTCCCTCTTCTTCCTCTAGGCCAAGTCCATCATCTCCCTCTCCTCTCCATGCCCAAAGTAGTTTGGGATCTCAGTTTGTGCAATCTAGGCAAGAGAAAGGCGACAGAAAGCTAGAAGGCTGCGCTGCTGCAAAGGACAACTACTGACCTTCAAAAGCTATTTTGAAGATCCACCAAATCAGATTCAGATCTAATTATTGGAGATATGATAGAGAAGAAGTGTATCTTCAGATCCAACTTGAGTGGATACCGATAGAGGCCAGGCACTTGCGTGGCTAGATTCAGAACCTTCCGCTGCTTATAGGATCATCAATGGGTAGTACGATTACCCTACATCAAGATAAATTAAATCTAATTTAATTTATTTATATTTTATTTTAATTATTAAAATAATAAAAATTAGATCTAAAATATCTCAGATCTGATTTAGATCAAATAAAAAAATTTTGAAATATATCTCTTGATCCGATCAAATCTGAACGAACCTAGTCCGGAAAATAAGGATTTTCCTTCAATTGGTATCAGAGCCATGGTTCTAAAGTGTTTAGATCTGATTTTAAATTTATTTTAATTAGAAAATAAATTATTTTAGATATCACATGAGATGTGATCAGATCTAAAATTAAAAAAATTAAAATTAAATGATTTGGATCTAAGATTAGAAATTATGCATGACTAGTTCTAAAATAGAATAGTTCTATAGAATAGTCTTGCATGTTTACAATTTAATTTGATTAAATCATATTTTAGATTTATTTATTTACTATTTTTTAATATTATAATTATTATAATAATATCTAAAAAATAGTAAATAAAAATTATTTAATTTTAACATCATATGAGATATGATTGATGCATGTTTAGACTAGTTGTAGAATAGTTCTACATAGTTGTCTAGATTAGAGTTTATTTTGATAAGATCAATTTAAATCTAATTTTTTAGATTATTATGAGATAATTTAGATCTGAAAACATGCATGATTCGATACATGAGATGTATGCAAAATATGCCATGATTAGATCTAATTTGTATATGAGATATATGATATAGATCTAAAACTATTTTATAGTATTACATGTTTCCTGATTAAGGCATTCCTCTTGGCCGTCTGGTCATAAGAATGAAGAAGGATTTAAAGGCCCTCTCCTCCAATTCGATGGGATGTTCTTATGATGTGTAGGGGTGCTGCGCATTCGTCCTTAATCAGAAACCCAAAACTTACTTTCTGCAAAACCCTAGATCCTGAAATCCCTAGGATTTATTGTGCATATTTTGTTTATGAACCCTACTTAATTAAAAATTAAGATTATGGAATATTAATTAGATCTAAAATTGAGAATTTTAGATCTAAGACATATTCATAATACTGGGTTCGGGCTTGGGTAGCTCAATTAGGTCTAAGCGGTTGATCAAACCGAATCAAGAGTTGGTTAGATGGGATCAACAATGCTTAAATTGACCAGCCTAATAGGATTAAGTCTGGGTCAAGATCGAGTCACGATCAAGCAAGACCTAATTAGGCTCAGAGGTTAGAGTCTGGATTGTAGGCTAACCCAATTGGTTCTGGCTCAACAATTTGGTGTCTAAGGTAAGTTTGGCACATACGATCGACTGGTTTTTAATTGGGAGCTACTCGACCTGAATGCGTTCTTGTATGAGTTAATGGCATATCCCTTCCATCGGTCTCACTTACCTGGCCATATCTGTTGACTCAGTTCTGATTTGAGGTGGTCAATAATCCGAGCTAACCCATGCCACTAGGTTAGTCATAATTGTTATGACTATGATAAGTCTAGTTTAATGAGACCTGAATCAATTCTTCCCTAAGAAAAGATTAAGTCTGAGGTCTTCCACCATTGTAGATGTGCGGGCCCTTCCCGGGTTGATTGTTCTCGACTGGATACAGTGGCTCAGTTGCACCGAAAAGATGCAACCATGTCTATTAGGCATTGGATGCTATGGACTGGAGGATGAGTTGGGCTCAATATTTTGGATATGGTGAGAGACTCAATTAGGAATCCAGTCTGTGCAAATGGTGGGTCTGACTTAACTAAGGAGTGGATCAATATTTCAGGATACGGTGAGATTCATGAATTAGAGACCAAGTTTGGGTGCACCATGATTAGAGAATCATTGAACAAGAGTTGTTCACTCATTGGCTAACCCATCACCAATAACTGTTAGGTGAGGTGATGAGTCAGTTGGTGAGACCGCACCACCCACTAGAAATCATTAATCATGGAGATTTTTGCATCTCTACAGAGGGAGTGTAGGGATCCGAAAAATAGTGGGAGCTAATTTGTTTAAAAATAAAATTCTTAAATAAATTGGTCAAGTCATAATTACAGTATCTAACTAGAATCTTTGACTCTCTACAAGAAAATATCTGCGTCCAACCCATTAGCACGTATCCTAGGACACACATAGACTGACCGGACCCAATTATAAAGATTGGCTCAGGAACTACAAAATTATTTTGGATTTTGAGAAGTTAACCCATGTATTGGATCAGGACCCTCCCACCTTACCAGCCCGTCCATCCACTGAACAGAGAGCATCTCTAGAAAAATGGATAGACGAAGATAATAAGGCCAGATATTACATGTTGGGCTCGATGTCTGATGAGCTCCAGCGTCAACATGAAGATATCGGGACTGCTCGCCAAATGTTGGCTCACCTACAAGGAGATGTTTGGTGAACAGAGTCGCGCAGCCAAGTATCAAGTCACGAAATGACTTTTTAAGGCTAAGATGCGTGATGGGCAGTCAGTCCAAGATCACTGTCTGATGATGATCAAGGACTTGGAAGAGCTTGAGAAGCTCGGTGTGAAGTTAGACTTGGATCTGCAGAATGATGTTATTCTGCAATCCTTGACTGATGCATATGGGCAATTCATCATGAATTATGAATTGCCACATGCATAAACTTCAAAATTCCTTGGCCGAATTAATGAACATGCTGGTCACCGCTGAGCTTTCTATGAAAGGTTCTAAAGGCTCAGTTCTTGCTATGGAATAGGACTTCTTCCAAAAGAAAGTCTTCTGAAAAGAAAAAAAAAGTCTGCAAAAAAGCAGAAGGTGGAAGGAGCAAAGAAGAAGAAGGCAGAGCCGAAGATGAAAGGCCGCTATCAAAGGAAAGTATTTTCCATTGCAACAGCGACGGCCACTGGAAGCGGAACTGCCCTACTTACCTGGCCACCCTGAAGAACAAGAAGGAAGGTCCTTCTGGAGGTATGCTCGTTATTGAGTCTAACCTTACGATTTCTTCTGCATCCAGTTGGGTGCTTGACTCTGGTTCTAGTGCTCATCTGTGCACTTCCATGCAGGATCTTGAGGATAGCAGGAGGCTGAGGGATGGAGACATGATCCTACGCATCGGTAATGGAGCAAGAGTTGCTGCAGTGGCGGTGGAAACATATCCCTCTTCGATTACCATCTAGGTTTAGACTTAGTTTTGAAAGACTGTTATTATGTGCCTGCAGCTAGCAGAAATTTGATTTCTATTTCATGCTTAGCACTAGAAGGCTATGTGATTACCTTCTTTAAGGACCATTGTAACATTCTTTATGAAAGAAATAAAATTGCAAATGGTTTTCTTATTAACGGTCTTTATCAGCTACATATTGATGTATCTGTTCTAACTATCGAGCAAAACGTGAATGCCAAACGACCTAGGGATAGTCCAAATGATAGATATCTATGGCACCTGAGATTAGGTCATATAGCAGAAGATAGGATCAACAAATTGGAGAAAAATGGGCTATTGAGTCCATTGACTTCCGAGTCATATCCAACTTATGAATCTTGTCTTCAAGGCAAAATGACTAAACTCCCTTTTGTAGGACATGGGGAAAGGGCCACAGATCTCCTTGCCCTAGTACATACTGATGTGTGCGGCCCATTTGATGTGCCAGCTAGAGGCAATTTTGTCTACTTCATTACCTTTACCGATGATCTGTCTAGGTATGGGTATGTGTATCTTATGAGACACAAGTCTGAAGCTTTTGAAAAGTTCAAAGAATTTAGACATGAAGTAGAAAAATAAACTGAAAAACCCATTAAGGTTCTTCGATCAGATCGAGGAGGTGAATACCTTAGCCAGGAAATTCCTAGACTATCTCAAGGAAAATGGCATAGTCTCTCAATGGACTCCACCAGGAACACCTCAACTCAATGGGGTTTCAGAACGGAGAAATCGGACTCTATTGGATATGGTCCGATCCATGATGAGCTTCACAGACCTCCCTGATTTTCTTTGGGGACACTCATTGTTAACTTCAATTTATCTACTGAATAGGGTTTCCCTCTAAAACCGTTCCTACCACACCGTATGAGATATGGCATGGTAAGAAACCAAGTCTGAGTCATCTCAGAATTTGGGGTTGTCCGGCTCATGTCAAAAGACAACAAGCGGACAAGTTAGAGTTTAGGTCCTTCAGAGCTCGATTCATAGGATATCCTAAAGAGTCATTAGGATACTATTTCTACATTCCAGAAGACCACAATGTGATTGTGAGTCGACATGCCATCTTTCTTGAAAAATAGTTTATTCAAGATAGCGGCATTGGAAAGCAGATTAAGCTTGATGAGAAAGTCTCACAAGTAAAATGAGCTAAGGACCAATTGGAACCAAATCAGGTTGAGCCAATAAGAACACTACCTCCTCCACCTCGTAGATCGGAAAGAGTTTTCCATCCCTCTGAAAGATACTTAGGTATTATTTCAGAGAAAGTAGAGAAAATATTCCTCGTAGGTAATGGTGCTCATGGTGATGATCCCAAAACCTACAACGAGGTGATATCAGATATCGACTACGAGAAATGGCTAAAAACAATACAGTTAGAAATTGACTCGATGCACTAAAACCAAGTCTGGACCTTGGTAGATCCACCGAAAGGTATAGCACCTATTGGATATAAATGGATCTTCAAGAGAAAGATTGATGCAGATGGAAATGTGGAGACATTCAAGGCTAGACTAGTGGCAAAAGGTTATAGTCAATGCGAAGGCATTGACTATCAGGATACCTTTTCCTCGGTGGCTATGCTAAAATCCATCCGCACATTGATGTTGGTCGTTTGTAACGGAGAACTCTAAGTCCTGGGGTACACAAACTCGGATTTCATGTCCGATGTAGATGATCGAAAGTCGACATCTGGGATTCTGTTTGTGTGCAATGATGGTGCTGTCAGCTGGAAGAGATCCAAGCAAACCATGATAGTAGATTCCACCATGGAAGCAGAATATATCGCTACATCAGAGGCTGCGAAGGAAGCATTCTGGTACAAGAAGTTTGCTGCAGAAATCAGAGTAATGGCATCAGATGCCATTCTTCTATACTGTGATAACAATAGTGCCATAGCCCTTGCTAAGGAGCCGAGGTCTCATTAGAAATTTAAGCACATTGAGTGGCGATACCACCTCATCCGCGATTACCTCGAGAAGGGTTACATCGAGATCAAGAGAGTCAATTCCACGAACAAAGTAGTAGACCCACTTACAAAGCCATTGGGACAACAAAAAATTGAAGCCCATCTTGAAAAGATGGGACTTAGACTTGTAGCCAATTGGCTTGAGGATAAGTGGGAGATTGTTAGATATATGTGCCTTAGAAGCCAGAATTGGCTGACACTTGTAATACACTTCTAGGGGCAAAATTATAATTTTGACAATAATCAATAAAATGGGTTATTTTCTATCACATATATGTATTTAGTGTCTATGATACATCCTTTGAGTTAATGGTAATGATAATTGATATTTTCAAGAGTTGAAAATTTAAGACATGAATAATAATTATTAACTCATAAAATGCTTCCGACCATAGGATCATCACGAGGACGGTGATTGATCCAGAAGGTTGGTGTACAATCACTTTTCTTTAGTAGATGAGTCTTGAGTCTATAGTGTGGAGACATCAGAGCAAGAGTATAGGTACTCATTAGAGAATGAGGGCACTGAGCGTGACTACCTTGAGTAGTCATTAGGAAGTGTACCTTCTTGTCAATGACTGACTCGATGCAGTAGTGCTGTGTTTGGTTCTTTAACCTGAGGTGCATCGATAGTTCACCTTGAGGGTGTTATAGTTTGACTACACCATAACTCGATCTCCTAGCCATTCAAAATCCTGAGGTGTATGTTGGCTATAGCATGTTCATTGTAGGAACTAGATTGCATCAAGATGGAATCTATCTACCTCGATGGTAGAGGAGCAGCCCTATGATGATCATGAGAATCCAGTCCAGAAGTCCATGGCCATGGTAGAGTGAAATAATAGAAAGAGTTTCTATTTAGATTTTCACATCGAACTTGAATCGAATGATTACATCATATGATAGAAACTAGGGTTTGACGAGTTCATCTTAACCCTAATCTGATCGGGGCTCAAGATAGAAGAACTTAATCACACAGATAGCTGCACCAAGAGGTTCGCATTCAGCTCTGATGGGTTGCCACCATATACTACTAGGTGTCACTGGTGGATTTTGGGAGCAATTAGAATGATTTAGATGATCGATCATTCTAGCTGTTCGAATCAGAAGAGTTCTGATCCATCGAAAGAAGTTTCGATGATGTCAATGATAGAGATCATGACATATCCCATTACCATACAGAACTGAACCTAACTAGGCACACAAATAAGGGTTTGAATTTGGTGATCATCAATTGAACTGATCTAGTTCAATTGATCTAAATGAGATTCAATTAAGTTCAGGAAAATCATGCTAGCACTCGATTGAACCTAACGTTCTTCTTTTACAATCATAAATAGTTATCCTGACTGAGCCAAAGGAGTTTGTGCTCGATCAGAGGCCTTCACTTGGTCTGACTGGAGTCTATCCAGGTCAGAAAAAGGTTGTCTTATTTTGTAAGACAATACCTGCAATTTTTGGTCACCTACCATTTCTCGTCCTTTAACATTGGTCAAAAGTTGACCTTTGACTGATCAAATGTTGACCATTGATACTTTGACTTCTGTCCACATATCACGCACCTATTGGAGAGCTGGTGGGGACTTGTCCCCCTATCAGAAGCTGGCAAGGAGGAGGGCGCATTGGCATGCGCCCAAGTTTGAGGCGCCCAGGAGTCCCTGTTGGACAGGGACTCCATCTCCTTTTTGGATTCCGATTAGACTCCTCCTAAGAACCAACTTTGACTGGTCTTAGGCACCATCTAAGGATGAATCCAAGGGACTCTATTCCCACCAATCAGATTTAGATCTAATTTCATAAAGGATTGTGATTGGTTGGGAAGAAGAGGAGTTGGATCATGCATGTCTATAAATAAGACCCTACGCCCAACTCAAAATATATGTAGAAATTGTCCATGCCCCAAGGCTGCCTCCCTCTTCCTCCTCCATGCCAAGTCCATTGTCTCCCTCTTCTCTCTATGCCCAAAGTAGTTTGGGATCTCAGTTGGTGCAATCTAGGCAAGAGAAAGGCGACAGAAAGCTAGAAGGCTACGCTGCTGCAAAGGACAACTGCCGATCTTCGAAAGCTATTTTGAAGATCCTCCAAATCAGATTCAGATCTGATTATTGGAGACGTAATAGAGAAGAAGAGGATCTCCAGATCCAGTCCGAGTGGATACCGATAGAGGTCAGGCACTTGTGTGGCTAGATCCAGAACCTTCCGCTGCTTACAGGATCATCAATGGGTAATAGGATTACCCTACATCAAAATAAATTAAATCTGATTTAATTTATCCATATTTTTTTTAATTATTAAAATAATAAAAATTAAATTTGAAACATTCCAGATCTGATTCGGGTCAAAGAAAAAGATTTTGAAATATATGTTTTGATCCGATCAAATCTGAACAAACCTAGTCCGAAAAATAAGGATTTTCCTTCATTATATGGTAACCATGGGCCAGGGTTCTAAGAATGTTGCTTTGCATACATTCGACCTATCCAAGCATCGAGAATCACTACTAGATGGTTACTTCAACTAGTATAAAAATTTATTCATATGTTACCAGCTTAGGTTTTAACCTATGGGGTTACACATATAAGAGTTTGTAACTTAATCAGATAGTTAATCGATGATTGAGAATCGTTCTAAGGTCAAACTATCAATATGATTAATGTTTGACCTAATGCAAGTGTTGTAGCAGGATTGATTAGTAATTGAATTACTAATTGACTTAATTTGATTGAGCAATCGGACTGAGATCAAGTCTAATCAAATTAGATTCAGGTAGAATTAGTTTGACTTAATTAGATTAAGTTTAGTTGGTTTATTGGATAAGTCAATTGTAAGAAAAAAATAATTCCTAGTTATACTAGGATTTGAGTGCACCTAATTCATAATTGAGTTAGGATTTAAATTATATTTAAATATGATTTAAATCTAACTTAATTAGATTCTTAGTTAGACTAGGATCATCCATAATTAAGTTGCATTTAATATGATTTGAATTAGGTTCAATATAGTTTTGACCTAGTCAAATAGGAAGAGTCTCAGTTGGACTCGGAGTCTCACTCTTTCCTTATGCCACCTTTGAGCCCACACCCATTATTTTATTTCTAGATTTTTTCTAAGATTTTCACATCTAAGGAATATTTTCCCACACCCTTTATTCTGGAGATTTTGAATCAAATCTGATTTGATCTAGTTTGGAAAGTGGTCTTGGTTTGTTTCCTTTTGAAAGAGTCCCTCTTGACCAAAATGCCTCTTCCCTTCTTGTGCCAATTTTCTCCATGCCATATCTTCTTTTTGTTGCCATTTTTTCCTCTCTTTTGTGCATGGTTACTATTCTCCATGTAGAAAAAATAGGGGAAGGGGCATCCAAGAGTTGGATGCCCCATAGCTTCCATGTTTGACTAGGTCATTTATGTTTGACTAGCTCATTTGACCTAGTCTCCCTTATTTTATGGTGCCTCCTATTAGATATGAGAAAGGCATCAAAAACTCCATGTTTTTCATGATAAAATTAGAGAAAAAAGAGAAGGAGGCATGGGAGAATAAGGGCGCCTACTACCTTGGAGGAAAACTCTTCAATAAGACATGAAAGGTTCATGTCTTGATGAAGACAAAGGTAAGAAGAATGTCTTCTCATCTATTTCTCTTTCAATATTTATATTCTCAATTTTCTTTATGATTTTTTATATGATAATAATTTAAGAGAGAGAGAGGAAGAGGGCGTGGGAATGGATGCTCTAGGAAGTTGGGGCATCATGGTCTCTTTTGGACATGATTTGATCATGTCCTAATGAGAGAAAAGTGAAGAGAAGATAGTCTTCTCTTAGAGTTCTTTTGAGAATCCTTTCTTTTTAATTTTAATATGATTTTTCTATGAGAAAAATAAAAAAGGAAGAGATCTAGAAGCATAAAAATTTTCTAGAGGAGTAGGTCTCCTCTTGTCTAGGTATGAAGATCCATTTAGGACATTAACGGTTGATGTCCTGAAAAGAGAAGATATATCTTCTCTTAGGATCTTTCTTAACTATTTAATTTTTGATTTTTGGGAGATCCAAAGGTTGGATTTCTACCTTAATCCTCCCCATATTCTTCATCTCTTGGAGTGTCCAAGTGAAGGAAAAACCTAGTTTTTTGGATCAGGTTCGTTCAGATCTGATTGGATCAAGAGAGATATTTCAAAATTTTCTCTTTTGAATTTAGATCAAATCTGAGACATTTCAAATCTAATTTAATAGATCTAATAAAATAAAATAAAAATAAATTAAATTAGATTTAATTTTGTACCTTGTTGTAGGATAATCAGATTATCCTGTGATGATCCTGCTGATTGCCTGAGGTTTTGAATCTAGCCATGCAAGTTCCTGGCCTCTATCGATATCTACTCAGACTGGATCTAGAGATCTTTTTCTTCTTTATCACTTCTCCAAATATCAGATCTAGATCTGATTTGGAGAATCTTCAAAACTTCTTTTGAAGATCGGGTATCGTCTCTTGTAGCAGTGTTGCTTTCTTCCTTTCTCATCACCTTTCTCTTGCCTGGATCGCACCAAACTGGAGCCCAAATCCTCTTGGGCATGGAGAGGAGAGAGGGGACCTAAAGATGGCATGGAGGAGGGAGTGGGGCAGCCTTGTGGCATGGGCAAAGATCTAAGCTCTCTGAAACTAGGCGCAGATGGGGTTTATATAGACCCTGCTATGCCATGCAGTGCCACATCATCTCGGCCAATCACGTCGCTTCATACAATCAGATCTAAATCTGATTGATGGGATGACATCATCTAATCCAATCAGATAAGAGCCCCACTAAATCATCCTTAGATGGTGCCTAAGACTAGTCAAAGTTTAATCCTTGGCACTACCTAGGTAGAAACCCTGAAGTAACTGGAGTCCCATCTGTATGGGACTCTAGGCGCCTCTATCCATGGGCGCATGCCTCCCTTGGCATGCACCCCTAGTCCACTTACTTTTTAATAGGATGACTAATCTAAAATCAATCTCCTATGGGTGCATGACACATGGGCAGATGTCTAAGTGTCAAAGGTCAACGTTTGATCAAAGTCAAAAGAGAAGAATTAGCAGGTGACGAAAAATGGCAGGTGTTGTCTCAAATTTATTCATAAATTAAGACAATCCTTTTTTAACTTGGACAAGTTCCAATCATATTGAGTAAAGGTACCTGAGTGAGCATAAATACATTTGGCTCATTCGAGACAACTTAAAATGATAATTGAAGGAGAACATTAGGCTCAATCATGTGCTAGCATGATTTTCTTGAACCTAATTGAATCTTATTCAAATCAATTGAATTAGGTTAGTCTAATTGATGATATCCAAATCCAAACTCTTATTTGTATGATCTAGTTAGGTTTAGTTCCGTATGGTAATGAGATATATCGTGATCTCTATCATCGACATCACCGAAACACCTTCCGATGGATCAGAACTTTTCTGATTCAGACAGCTAGAATGATCGATCATCCGAATCATTCTAATTGCTCCCAAAATCCACCAATGACTCCTAACAGTATATGATGGCAATCCATCAGAACTAAAAATGAACCTTTTGGTGCAGCTACCTGTATGATTAAGTTCTTCTATCTTGAGCCCCGATCAAATTAGGGTTATGGTGAACTCATCAAATCCTAATTTCTGTTATATGATTTAATCATTTGATTCAAGTCCAATGTGAAAATCTTAATAGAAACTCTTTCTGTTATTTCACTCTGCCATGGCCATGGGCTTATGGACTTGATTCTCATGAGCATCATAGGACTGCTCCTCATCTTCCGAGATAGATAGATTCCCTCTTGGTGTGATCTAATTTCCTACAATGAACATGCTATAGCCAACATACACCTCAGGGTTCCAAATGGCTAGGAGATCGAGTCAATGGTGTAGTCAAACTATAACACCCTCAAGGTGAACTATCGATGCACCTCAGATCAAAGAATCCAGACACACCACTATAGCATCGAGTCAGTCATTGACGAGAAGGTAGACTTTCCTAATGACTACTCGAGGTGGTCACGCTCAGTGCCCTCGTTCTCTAACGAGTACCTATACTCTCACTCTCAGTGTCTCCACACCATAGACTCAAGACTCATCTACTAAAGAGAAGCGATTGTACACCAACCTTTCTAGATCAATCACCATCCTCATGATGATCCTATGGTCGGAAGCATTTTATGAGTTAATAATGATTATTCATGTCTTAAATTTTCAACTCTTGAAAATATGAATTATCATTACCATTAACTCAAAGGATGTATCACAGACACTAAATACACATATGTGATAGAAAATAATCCCATTTTATTGATTTATAGTCAAAATTATAATTTTGCCCCTAGAAGTGTATTACAAGTGTCAGCCAATTCTGGCTTCTAGGGCACATATATCTAACAATCTCCCACTTGTCCTAAAGCCAATTGGCTACAAGTCTAAGTCCCATCTTCTCAAGGTGGGCTTCGATCTTCTGCTGGCCCAACGGCTTTGTAAGTGGGTCTGCCACATTATCTGTGGAGTCGACTCTCTTGACCTCGACATAACCCTTCTCGAGGTAATCGCGGATGAGGTGGTATCGCCGCTCAATGTGCTTGGATTTCTGGTGAGACCTCGGCTCCTTAGCAAGGGCTATGGCGCCATTGTTGTCGCAGTATAGAGGAATGGCATCTGATGGCATTACTCCAATTTCTATGCAGCAAACTTCTTGTACCAGAATGCTTCCTTCGCAGCCTCTGATGCAGCGATATATTCTGCTTCCATGGTGGAATCTGCTATCACAATTTGCTTGGAACTCTTCCAGCTGACAGCACCACCATTGCACACAAACAGACTCTCCAGATGTCGACTTTCGATCATCTATATCGGACATGAAATCCGAGTCTGTGTATCCCTGGACTTGGAGTTCTCCATTACCAAAGACCAACATCATATCCTTAGTTCTTCTCAAGTACTTAAGGATACATTTCACAGAAGTCCAGTGTTCTTCACCTAGGATTTGACTGATATCTGCTTGTGACACTCACAGCATGGGCTATATCAGGTCGTGTACATAGCATGGCATACATGAGGCTCCCTATTGCAGAAGCATAAGGGATCTTGCTCATGCATTCTATTTCCTCAGGTGTGCTAGGGCACATCTTCTTGGAAAGATGAATACCATGTCTGAAGGGTATTAATCCCCTCTTAGAGTTTTCCATACTAAACCTCTTTAGTACTTCCTCTATGTACATCTTCTGTGAAAGTCCTAGCATCCTATTCGGTCTATCTCCTATAGACCTTAATTCCTAGAATAAAGGATGCTTCACCTAGGTCTTTCATGGAGAATTCCTTGGACAACCATATTTTGACTGTTGGTCAACATGGGAATATCATTCCCAATAAGGAGGATGTCATCCACGTACAATACGAGGAAGACAACAGCGCTCCCACTGATCCTTTTTGAAGACACATGGTTCCTCTTCATTTTTGATGAAATCCAAATAATTTTGATCACATCATTGAAAATGAGTGTTCCAGCTCCGAGATGCTTGCTTAAGTCCATATATGGACCTTTGCAGCTTGCAAACCTTGTGATCAGTATCACTGGATGTGAAACCTAGCGGCTGATTCCATATAGATATCTTCCTCAAGATATCCATTTAAGAATGCCGTTTTCACATCCATTTGCCATATTTCATAATCGAAATAGGCTGCAATGGCAAGCAATGTGCGGATGGATTTTAGCATAGCTACTCGGGAAAAAGGTATCCTGATAGTCAATGCCTTCATGTTGACTATAACCTTTTGCCACTAGTCTAGCCTTGAATGTCTCCACATTCCCATCTGCACCAATCTTTCTCTTGAAGATCCATTTACACCAAATAGGTACTATACCTTCTGGTGGATCTACCAAGGTCCAGACTTGGTTTGAGTGCATCGAGTCAATTTCTGACTGCATTGCCTCTAGCCATTTCTCGGAGTCGATATCTGATATCGCCTCGTTGTAGGTTTTGGGATCATCACCATGAGCACCATTACCTATGAGGAACATTTTCTCTACTTCCTCTGAAATAATACCTAAGTATCTTTCAGGGGGATGAAAAATTCTTTCTGATCTACGAGGTGGAGGAGGTAGTGTTCTTATTGGCTCAACCTGATTTGGTTCCAATTGGTCCTTAGCTCATTGCTACTTGTGAGACTTTCTCATCAAGCTTGAATCTGCTTTTCCAATGCCGCTATCTTGAATAAACTATTTTTCAAGAAAGATGGCATGTCGACTCACAATCACATTGTGGTCTTCTGGAATGTAGAAATAGTATCCTAATGACTCTTTAGGATATCCTATGAATCGAGCTCTAAAGGACCTAAACTCTAACTTGTCCGCTTGTTGTCTTTTGACATGAGCCGGACAACCCCAAATTCTGAGATGACTCAGACTTGGTTTCTTACCATGCCATATCTCATACGGTGTGGTAGGAACGGTTTTAGAAGGAACCCTATTCAGTAAGTATAAATTGAAGTTAACAAACTGATGTTCCCCAAAGAAAATCAGGAAGGTCTGTGAAGCTCATCATGGATCGAACCATATCCAATAGGGTCCTTGATTCCTTTGTTCTGAAATCCCATTGAGTTGAGGTGTTCCTAGGTGGAGTCCATTGAGAGACTATGCCATTTTTCTTGAGATAGTCTAGGAAAATTTCTGACTAAGGTATTCACCTCCTCGATCTGATCGAAGAATCCTTAATGGGTTTTCTAGTTTGTTTTTCTACTTCATGTCTGAATTCTTTGAACTTTTCAAAAGCTTCAGACTTGTGTCTCATAAGATACACATACCCATACCTAGATAAATCATCGGTAAAGGTTAATGAAGTAGACAAAATTACCTCTTAGCTGACACATCAAATGGGCCGCACACATCAGTATGTACTAGGGCAAGAAAATCCATAGTGGCCCTTTCTCCCATGTCCCATAAAAGGGAGCTTTAGTCATTTTGCCATTGAAGATAAGATTCACAAATTGGATATGACTCAAAAGTCAATAGACTCAATAGCCTAGTTTTCTCCAATTTGTTAACCCTATCTTCTGCTATATGACCTAGTCTTAGATGCCATAGATACCTATCGTTTGGACTATCCCTAGGTCGTTTCATGGCATTCACATTTTGCTCAATATTAAAAATAGATACATGAATATGTAATTGGTAAAGACCATTAATAAGAAAACCACTTGCAATTTTATTTCTTTCATAAAAATATTATAATGGTCCTTAAGAAAACTAATTATATAGCCTTCTAGTGCTAGAAATGAAATAGAAATCAAATTTCTGCTTACTACAGGCACATAATAACAATCTTTTAATACTAAGTCTAAACTAGATGGTAGTCGAAGAGGGTATGTTTCCACGACCACAGCAGCAACTCTTGCTCCATTTTCGATGTATAGGATCATCTCACCATCCCTCAGCCTCCTGCTATCCTCAAGACCCTGCATGGAAGTGCACAAATGAGCACTAGAACTAGAGTCAAACACCCAACTGGATGCAGAAGAAATCGTAAGGTTAGACTCAATAATGAGCATACCTCCAGAAGGAACTACCTCCTTCTTATTCTTTAGGGTGGCTAGGTAAGTATGGCAGTTCCGCTTCCAGTGGCCATCAGTGTTGCAATGAAAAAACTTTCCTTTATCAATGGCCTTCTTCTTTAACTCTATCTTTTTCTTCTTTCTTCCTTCCACCTTTTGCTTTTTCACAGACTTCTTCTTCTTTCCAAAAGACTTTCTCTTGAAAGAAGTTTGTTCCATAGCAAGCACTGAGCCTTTAGAACCTTTCATAAAAAGCTCAGTAGTAACCAGCATGTTCATGAGCTCAACCAGAGAATTTTGAAGTTTATACATATGGTAGTTCATGATGAACTGCTCATATGCATCAATCAAAGATTGCAGAATTATATCATTCTGCAAATCTAGGTTCAACTTCACTCTGAGCTTCTCATGCTCTTCCAAATCCTTGATCATCGTCAGACAATGATCTTGGACTGACTGTCCATCACGCATTTTAGCCTTGAATAGTCATTTAGTGACTTGATACTTGGCTGTGCAACTTTGTTCACCAAGCATCTCTTGTAGGTGAGCCAATATTTGGCAGACAGTCTTGATATCTTTATGTTGGTGTTGAAGCTCATCAGACATCGAGCCCAACATGTAGTATCTGGCCTTATTATCTTCATCCATCTACTTATCAAGAGATGCTCTCTGTTTAGCGGATGAATGAGCTGGTAAGGTGGGAGGGTCCTGGTCTAATACATGAGTTAACTTTTCGAAACCCAAAATGATTTTGATGTTTTGAAGCCAATCCTTGTAATTAGGTCTGGTCAGTCTATGGTGTCCAGGATACATGCTAGTGGATTGGACGTAGACATTTTTCTATAAAGAGTCAAAATTTTTAGTTAGATATTGTAATTAAGACTTGAACAATTTGTTTAAAAATTTTATTTTTAAATAAATTAGCTCTCACTATTTTCTCGGATCCTTATACTTCCTCTATAGAGATGTGATAATTTTCATGATTAATGATTTCTAGTGGGTGGTGCGGTCCCACTAACTGACTCATCACCTCACCAAACAGTTATTGATGATTTATTAGCTAATGAGTGAACAACTCTTGTTCAATGATTCTCTAATCATGGTGCACCCAAACTTTGTCTCTAATTCATGAATCTCACCATGCCCAAAATATTGATCCACTTCTTAGTTAAGTCAGACCCACCATTTGCATAGATTAGATTTCTAATTGAGTCTCTCACTGTTTCTGAAATATTAATCCCAATTCATCCTCCAGCCCATAGCATCCAATGCCTAATAGACATGATTGCATCTTCTCGATGCAACTGAACCACTATAACCAACCGAGAACAATCTACCTCGGAAAGGGCCCGCACATCTACAATGTTGGAAGACCTTAGACTTAATCTTTTCTTGGAAAGATTTGATTTAGGTCTCATTAAACTTGACTTGACATAGTCATAACCATTATGACTAACCTAGTGGCATGGATTAGCTCGGATTATTGACCACCTCAGATCAGGACTGAGCCAACAAATATGGCCAGGTAAGTAAGACCGGTGAAAGGGATATGCCATTAACTCAATAAGAATGCATTCGAGTTGAGTAGCTCCTAATTAAGAACCAGTCGATCGTATCTGCCAGACTTACCTTAGACACCAAATTGTTGAGCCAGAACCAATCAGATTAGCCTACAATCCAGATTCTAACCATTAAGCCTAATTAGGTCTTAGCTTGATCAATCACTCACGTGACTCGATCTTGACCTAGACTTAATCCTATTAGGCTGGTCAATTTAAGCACTCTTGATCCCATCTAACCAACTCTTGATTCGGTTTGATCAACCGCTTAGACCTAATTGAGCTACCTAAATCTGAACCCAATTTTATGAATATGTCTTAGATCTTAAATTCTCAATTTTAGATCTAACATATTTCATAATCTTAATTCTCAATTATGTTTAGGGTTCACAAACAAAACATGTAAATAAAATCCTAGGATTTCAGGATCTAGAGTTTTATAGAAAATAAGTTCTTGATTTCTGATTAAGGACGAACGCATAGCACGCCTACACATCATAAGAACACCCCATCAAATGAAAGAAGAGGGCATTTAATCCCTACTTTGTTCTTATGATCAGAAGGCCAAGGAGAATGTCTTAATCAAAAATATAAAAAACTACAAAACTAGTTAGATCTATATCATATATCTTATATATAAAAAATTGATCTAACAATAAACATGTTCTGCATACATCTCATGTATCATATCATGCATGTTTTTAGATCTAAACTATCTCATAATTCATCTAAAAAATTAAATTTAAATTAATCTCATCAAAATAAATTCTATTCTAGATAATTATGTAGAACTATTCTACAACTAGTCTAAACATGCATGCATCATATCTCATATGAACCAAAAATTAAATAATTTTATTTTTTATTTTTTAGATCATATTATAATATTTATAACATTAAAATTTAATAAATAAATTAATCTAAAATTATAACTTAATTGAATTAAATTATGATCATGCAAGACTATACATAGAATAATTCTATTGTACTAGTCATGCATCTTATAGAACTTAGATCTAAATTATTTAATTTTAATTTTTTTAATTTTAAATATAATTACATCTCATGTAATATCTAAAATTACCTAATTATTTAATCAAAAATAAATTTAAATTTGATCTAAATAATTTATAAGAACCTAGCTCTGATACCAGTTGAAGGAAAAATCTAGTTTTTGGATTAGGTTCGTTTAGATCTGATTGGATCAAAAGAGATATTTTAATTTTTTTTTTTTGAATCTAAATTAAATATAAGATATTTTAGATCTAATTTGATAGATCTAATAAAATAAAATAAATTAAATTAGATTTAATTTTATACCTTATTGTTGGGTAATCAGATTATCCTGTGATGATCCTGTTGATTGCCTGAGATTCTGGATCTATCCATGCAAGTGCCTGACCTCTACCGGTATCTACTCAAACTAGATCTAGAGATCTTCTCCTTCTTTATTACTTCTCCAAATATTAGATCTAGATCTAATTTGGAGGATCTTCAAAACTTCTTTTGAAGATTGGGTATCGTCTCTTGTAGCAGTGCTGCCTTCTTCCTTTCTCGTCACCTTTCTCTTGCTTAGATCGCACCAAACTGAAGCCCAAATCCCCTTGGGCATGGAGAGGAGAGAGGGGACTTGAAGATGGCATGGAGGAGGAAGAGCGGCAGCCCTGTGGCTGTTAGATATATGTGCCCTAGAAGCCAGAATTGGCTGACACTTGTAATACACTTCTAGGGGCAAAATTGTAATTTTGACTATAATTAATGAAATGGGTTATTTTCTATCACACATGTGTATTTAGTGTCTGTGATACATCCTTTGAGTTAATGGTAATGATAATTCATATTTTCAAGAGTTGAAAATTTAAGACATGAATAATCATTATTAACTCATAAACAGCTCCCGACCATAGGATCATCACGAGGATGGTGATTGATCCGGAAGGTTGGTGTACGATCGCTTCTCTTTAGTAGATGAGTCTTGAGTCTACGGTGTGGAGACACTGAAGCGAGAGTATAGGTACTCGTTAGAGAACGAGGGCACTGAGCGTGACCACCTCGAGTAGTCATTAGGAAGTCTACCTTCTCGTCAATGACTGACTCGATGCTGCAGTAGTGTGTCTGGTTCTTTGACCTGAGATGCATCGGCAGTTCACCTTGAGGGTGTTATAGTTTGACTACACCATTACTCGGTCTCCTAGCCATATGGAACCCTGAGGTGTATGTTGGCTATAGCATGTTCATCGTAGGAACTGGATTGCATCAAGATGGAATCTATCTACCTCGGTGGTAGAGGAGTAGCCCTATGATGATCATGAGAATCAAGTCCAGAAATCCATGGCCATGGTAGAGTGAAATAATAGAAAGAGTTTCTATTTAGATTTTCACATTGGACTCGAATCGAATGATTACATCATATGACAGAGACTAGGGTTTGACGAGTTCACCTTAACCCTAATCTGATCGGGGCTCAAGATAGAAGAACTGAATCACATAGGTAGCTGCACCAAGAGGTTCGCATTCAGCTCTGATGGGTTGCCACCATATACTGCTAGGTGTCACTGGTGGATTTTGGGAGCAATTAGAATGATTTAGATGATCGATCATTCTAGCTGTTCGAATCAGAAGAGTTCTGATCCATCGAAAGGAGTTTCGATGATGTCTATGATAGAGATCATGACATATCCCATTACCATACAGAACTGAACCTAACTGGGTCACACAAACAAGGGTTTGAATCTGGTGATCATCAATTGAACTGATCTAGTTCAATTGATCTGAATGAGATTCAATTAGGTTCAAGGAAATCGTGCTAGCACTCGATTGAACCTAACGTTCTTCTTTTACTATCATAAATAAGTTGTCCTGACTGAGCCAAAGGAGTTTGTGCTCAATCAGAGGCCTTCATATGGTCTAACTGGAGGTTGTCCAAGTCAGAATAGGTTGTCTTATTTGTAAGACATTACCTGCCATTTTTGGTCACCTGCCATTTCTTGTTCTTTGACTTTGGTCAAAAGTCTACCTTTGACTGGTCAAACGTTGACCATTGACCCTTTGACTTTTGACCACATGTCATGCACCTATTGGAGAGCTGGTGGGGGCCTGTCCCCCTGCCAGAACCTGGCAAGGAGAAGGGCGCACGCCAAGGGTGGCGTGAGCCCAAGTAGGAGGCGCCTAGGAGTCCTTGTTGGACAAGGACTCCACCTCCCTTTTGGATTCCAATCAGAGTTCTACTAAGAATCCAGTTTGACTGGTCTTAGGCACCCTCTAAGGAGGAATCCAGGGGTCTCTATTCCAACCAATCAGATTTAGATCTGATTTCATAAAGGGTTGTGATTGGTTGGGAGGAAGAGGAGTTGGATCACGCTTAGTCTATAAATAAGACCCTGCGCCCAACTCAGATTCTATGAAATGCAATTCAATTGAGAAACCCCACGCCCCAAGGCTGCCTCTCCCCTCCTTCTCCATGCCATAGTCTCTTCTCCCCTTGCTCTCCACGTCCAAAAGAGTTTTGGACTTAGGTTGGTGCGATTCAGATCAAGGAAAGGCGATCAAAAGCAAGAAGGCTGTGCTGCTGCAAAAGGACGACTGCAGATCTTCAAAAGAGTTTTGAAGATCCTCCAGATCAGATCCAGATCTAATTTTTGGAGGTGTGATAGAGAAGAAGAGGATCTCTAGATCCAACCCAAGTGGATACCGGTAGAGGCCAGGCGCTTGCGTGGCTAGATCCAGAACCTTCCGCTGCAATCAGGATCATCTACAGGGTAATAGGATTACCCAAATCAGGTAAATTAAATTTGATTTAATTTATCTTATTTTATTTATTTATTAAAATAATAAGAATCAGATCTAAAACATATCAAGATCTGATTGAGATCAAGAGAAAATTTTTGAAATATATCTCTTGATCTAATCAGATCTGGACGAACCTGGACCGGGAAATCAGGATTTCCCTTCAACTGGTATCAGAGCCATGGTTCTAAATTGTTTAGATCTGATTTTAATTTTATTTTAATTAGAAAATAAAGTGATTTCATGATGTCACATGAGATGTGATCAGATCTAAAATCAGAAAAATTAAAATTAAATGATTTGGATCTAAGAACATGAAGATATGCATGACTAGTTCTAGAATAGAATAGTTCTATAGAATAGTTTTGCATGTCTTTGATTTAATCTGATTAAATCATATTTTAGATCTTCTTATTTACTATTTTCTGATATTATAAGTGTTATAATAACATCTGATAAACAGCAAATAAAAATTATTTAATTTTAAATATCATATGAGATATGATTGATGCATGTCTAGACTAGTTGTAGAATAGTTCTACATAATTGTCTAGATTAGAATTTATTTTGATTAGATCAATTTAAATCTAATTTTTTAGATTATTATGAGATAATTTAGATCTGAAAATATGCATGATTTGATACATGAGATGTATGCAAAATATGCCTTGATTAGATCTAAATTTGTATATGAGATATATGATATAGATCTATAACTGTTTTGTAGATTTACATGTTCCTGATTAAGGCGTTCCTCTTGGCCGTCCGGTCATAAGAATGAAGAAGGGTTTAAAGGCCCTCTCTTCCCATTCGATGGGGTGTTCTTATGATGTGTAGGGGTGCTGCGTGTTCGTCCTTAATCAGAAACCCAAAACTTACTTTCTGCAAAACCCTAGATCCTGAAACCCTAGGATTTATTGTGCATATTTTGTTTATGAACCCAACTTAATTAAGAATTAAGTTTATGGAATATTAATTAGATCTAAAATTGAGAATTTCAGATCTAAGACATATTCATAATACTGGGTTCGGGCTTGGGTAGCTCAATTAGGTCTAAGCGGTTGATCAAATCGAATCAAGAGTTGGTTAGATGGGATCAACAATGCTTAAATTGACCAGTCTAATAGGATTAAGTCTGGGTCAAGATCGAGTCACGATCAAGCAAGACCTAATTAGGCTCAGAGGTTAGAGTCTGGATTGTAGGCTAACCCAATTGGTTCTGACTCAACAATTTGGTGTCTAAGGTAAGTTTGGCACAGACGACCGACTGGTTTTTAATTGGAAGCTACTCGACCTGAATGCGTTCTTGTGCGAGTTAACGGCATATTCCTTCCACCGGTCTCACTTACCTGGCCATATCTGTTGACACAGTTCTGATCTGAGGTGGTCAATAATCCGAGCTGACCCATGCCACTAGGTTAGTCATAATTGTTATGACTAAGCCAAGTCTAGTTTAATGAGACCTGAATCAATTCTCCCTAAGAAAAGTTTAATGGGGAGAAGAGACTATGGCATGGAGAAGGAGGGGAGAGGCAGCCTTGGGGCGTGGGGTTTCTCAATTGAATTGCATTCACTTAGAATTAGGGTTGGGCGCAGGGTCTTATTTATAGACCTCTTGTGATCCAACTCCTCTTCCTCTCAACCAATCACAACCCTTTGTGAAATCAGATCTAAATCTGATTGGTTGGAATAGAGACCCCTGGATTCCTCCTTAGAGGGCGCCTAAGACCAATCAAACTGGATTCTTAGTAGAACTCTGATTGGAATCCAAAAGGGAGGTGGAGTCCTTGTCCAACAAGGACTCCTAGGCGCCTCCTACTTGGGCTCATGCCACCCTTGGCGTGCGCCCTTCTCCTTGCCAGGTTCTGGCAGGGGGACAGGCCCCCACCAGCTCTCCAATAGGTGCATGACATGTGGTCAAAAGTCAAAGGGTCAATGGTCAACATTTGACCAGTCAAAGGTAGACTTTTGACCAAAGTCAAAGAACAAGAAATGGCAGGTGACCAAAAATGGCAGGTAATGTCTTACAAATAAGACAACCTATTCTGACTTGGACAACCTCCAGTCAGACCATATGAAGGCCTCTGATTGAGCACAAACTCCTTTGGCTCAGTCAGGACAACTTATTTATGATAGTAAAAGAAGAACGTTAGGTTCAATCGAGTGCTAGCACGATTTCCTTGAACCTAATTGAATCTCATTCAGATCAATTGAACTAGATTAGTTCAATTGATGATCACCAGATTCAAACCCTTGTTTGTGTGACCCAGTTAGGTTCAGTTCTGTATGGTAATGGGATATGTCATGATCTCTATCATAGACATCATCGAAACTCCTTTCGATGGATCAAAACTCTTTTGATTCGAATAGCTAGAATGATCGATCATCTAAATCATTCTAATTGCTCCCAAAATCCACCAGTGACACCTAGCAGTATATGGTGGCAACCCATCAGAGCTGAATGCAAACCTCTTGGTGCAGCTACCTGTGTGATTAAGTTCTTCTATCTTGAGCCCCGATCAGATTAGGGTTAAGGTAAACTCGTCAAACCCTAGTTTCTGTCATATGATGTAATCATTCGATTCGAGTCCAATGTGGAAAATCTAAATAGAAACTCTTTCTATTATTTCACTCTGCCATGGCCATGGGCTTCAGACTTGATTCTCATGATTATCATAGGGCTGCTCCTCTACCACCGAGGTAGATAGATCCCATCTTGATGCAATCCAGTTCCTACAATGAACATGCTATAGCCAACATACACCTCAGGGTTCCATATGGCTAGGAGACCGAGTAATGGTGTAGTCAAACTATAACACCCTCAAGGTGAACTACCGATGCATCTCAGATCAAAGAACCAGACACACTACTGCAGCATCGAGTCAGTCATTGACGAGAAGGTAGACTTCCTAATGACTACTCGAGGTGGTCACGCTCAGTGCCCTCGTTCTCTAACGAGTACCTGTACTCTCGCTCCGGTGTCTCCACATCGTAGACTCAAGACTCATCTACTAAAGAGAAGCGATCGTACACCAACCTTCCGGATCAATCACCATCCTCGTGATGATCCTATGGTCGGGAGCTGTTTATGAGTTAATAATGATTATTCATGTCTTAAATTTTCAACTCTTGAAAATATGAATTATCATTACCATTAACTCAAAGGATGTATCACAGACACTAAATACACAGGTGTGATAGAAAATAATCCATTTTATTAATTATAGTCAAAATTATAATTTTGCCCCTAGAAGTGTATTACAAGTGTCAGCCAATTCTGGCTTCTAGGGCACATATATCTAACACACCCCTGATCCATCTACTTTTTAGTAAGTTGACTGGTCCAAAATCAATCTTCTATGGGTGCATAACACATGGGCAGATGTCTAAGTGTCAACGGTCAATATTTGACTAAAGTCAAAAGACAAGAATTAGCAGATGATGAAAAATGGTAGGTGTTGTCTCAAATTTATCTCATAAATTAAGAGAACCCTTTTCTGACTTGGACAAGTTCCAATTAGACTAAGGAAAGGTATCTGAGTGAGCACAAATACATTTGGTTCATTCGAGACAACTTAAAATGATAATTGAAGGAGAACGTTAGGCTCAATCATGTATTAGCATAATTTTCTTGAACCTAATTGAATCTTGTTCAAATCAATTGAACTAGGTTAGTCCAATTGATGATATCCAAATTCAAACCCTTGTTTGTATGATCCAGTTAGGTTCAGTTTCATATGGTAATGAGATATGCCATAATCTCTATCATCGACATCATCGAAATACCTTCCAATGGATCAGAACTTTTCTGATTCAGACAACTAGAATGATTGATCATCCAATTCATTCTAATTGCTCCCAAAATCCACCAGTAATACCTAGTAGTATATGGTGGCAATCCATCAGAATTAAAAATGAACCTCTCGATGCAGCTACCTATGTGATTATGTTCTTCTATCTTGAGCCCCAATTAGATTAGGGTTAAGGTGAACTCATCAAACCCTAATTTCTGTCATATGATTTAATCATTTGATTCAAGTCCGATATGAAAATTTTAATAGAAACTCTTTCTATTATTTCACTCTACCATGGTCATGGGCTTATGGACTTTATTCTCATGATCATTATAGGGTTGCTCATCATCTACCGAGGTAGATAGATTCCCTCTTGGTGCGATCCAATTCCTACAATGAACATGCTATAGCCAACATACACCTCAGGATTCCAAATGGCTAGGAGACCAAGTCATGGTGTAGTCAAACTATAACACCCTCAAGGTGAACTATCGATGCACCTCAGGTCAACGAACCAGATACACCACTGTAGCTTCGAGCCAGTCATCGACGAGAAGGTAAACTTCCTTATGACTGCTCGAGGTGGTCATGCTCAGTGCTCTCATTCTCTAATGACTATCTTTACTCTCACTCCGGTGTCTCTACACCATAGACTCAAAACTCATCTACTTATAAAGAAGCGATTGTATACCAACCTTCCAGATCAATCACCATCCTCATGATGATCCTACGGTCGGAAGCATTTTATGAGTTAATAATGAAAATTCATATCTTGAATTTTCAACTCTTGAAAATAAGAATTATCATTACCATTAACCCAAGGAATGTATCATAGATACTAAATACACATTATGATAGAAAATAATCTATTTTATTATTTATAGTCAAAATTATAATTTTGACCTTAGAAGTGTGTAACAAGTGTCAGCCAATTCTGACTTCTAGGGTACACATATCTAACACCAAAAGATCTGAAGAATAAATTTTAGATTAACCACTTGGAGGGATCCATGAGAAGCTAGCACTTCAAGCAGATCTTCATTTGACAAATCTTTGATTTTGTTATAGTCTCATGTTGACCACCTATAGAGGCTAGATGCATGTGCTGCTCCAAAAGCTACAATGAAAATCAACTGTGGAGTTCTCAACCCATGCTAAGATAAGAGATTTGATCTTTTCTCTCATCTAGATGTGATCTAAGTTTTAGATCTAGAATCATTCTAGATCTGGGGTATTGATTTGATCAATACAAAAATATTTATTTTCTGATTTAAAATGCAATATGACATGTTACAGGTCCAAGATGTATGGTTTGGTAATTAAATTTTATATATTTATAAATTAAATAATTTAATTTATAACTTCCATCATGTTATATTTCAAAAAAAGTTTTAAAATTCATGCATGAAACCCTGCATATTATCCGATAATATAAATCTATGTATTATAATCTTTACAAGAGAGTGGAATCAATATACAGCTTTTCTCCCTAACTCTCTTCTCTCTTTTGCTCTTTTTCATATTTTTGGATTAACATCCAGGTTCATATAAGAGATCGGATCTACGACTGTGGTTCTTAGCAGCCGTAGGCATAATAATTGATATCAAATCAGTACCAATTGTTCCAACAAACTAAGCCTTTTGAATCTTTCATAGAAAGCTCAGCAGTAATCAGCATGTTCATTAATTCAGCTAAAGTACATTGCAGCTTATGCATATAGAAGTTCATGATGAACTGCCCATATGCATATGTCAAGGACTACAAGATCACATCAATTTGCAAGTCCCTGTCTAGCTTGACATCGAGCTTCTCAAGCTCTTCTAAGTCCTTGATCATTATCAGACAATGATCTTGGATTGACTGCCCATCATGCATTTGAGCCTTAAAAAGACTTCTTGTGACTTGATACTTGGCTGCGTGACTTTCTTCACCAAATAACTTTTATAGGTGAGCCAACATTTAGCAAGCAGTCTTGATATCCTTATATTGGTGCTGAAGCTCATCAGATATCGAGTCCAATATATAGTACCTAGCTTTATTGTCTTCATCCATCCATTTTTTCAAAGATGCTCTCTGTTCAGTAGATAGATGGGCTAGCAAGGTGGGAGAGTCTTGGTCCAATACATGAGTCAGGTTTTTAAAATCTAAAATATATTTGTAATTTTGGAGCCAATCCTTGTAATTGGGTTCAGTTAGTCTGTAGGTGTTCAGGATACGGGGTAGTAGATTGGACATAGATATTTTTCTATAGAGAGTCAAAGTTTCTAGTTAAATTTTATAATTAGACTTGATCAATTTATTTAGAGTTTTTATTTCTAAATAAATTAGGCTTTCACTATTTTCTTAGATCCCTACACTTTCTTGTCAGAGATGCGAAAATCTCCATAATCAATTGATTTTTAGTGGATGATGCAGTCCTACCAATTGGCTCATCACCTCACCTAATTGTTATTGATGATGGATCAACCAATGAGTGGATAACTTTTGTCCAATGATTCTCTAATCATGGTGTACCCAAATCTAGTCTATAATTCATGAACCTCACCATGCCTGGAATATTGCTCCACTCCTTAGTTAAGTCAGACCAATCATTTGTATGAATTGGATTTCTAATTCAATCCTTCACCGTATCCAAAATATTGAGCCTAACCCATCCTCTAACCCATAGCATCCAATGCCTAATAGACATGGTTGCATCATCCCAATGCAACTGAACCACTATAACCAATTGAGAATAATCAACCTCGTGAAGGGCTCGTATATCTACAATGGTAGAAGATCTATGACTTAATATTTTCTTAGAAAGATTTAATTTTGATCTCTTTAAACTTGACTTGATTTAGTCATAACAATTATGACTAATCTAGTGGCATGGGTTAGTTCAAATTGTTAACCACCTCAAATCAGAACTAAGTCGACCCAAATAGCTAGGTAAGTGAGACCGATGGAAGGGATATGCTATTAACTTGATAAGAATTTATTCAGATTGAGTAGCTTTCAATTAAAAATCAGTTGATCGTATCTATCAAACTTATCTTAGACACCAAATTATCGAACTAGAACCAATCAGATTAGCCTACAATCCAGGCTCGAACTGTGGAGCCAAATTTGGTCTTGACTTAGTCAACCATAAATTACTATGAGTCAATCTTGAGCTAGACTTAATTCTATTGGGCTAGTCAATTCTAAGCACTCTTGATCCCACCTAACCAATTCTTAATTTGGTTTGATCAATTGCTAGACCTAATTAAGCTACCCAAGCCTGAATCCAAATTTATGAAGATATCTTAGATCTAAAAATTCATAACTTTTAGATCTAATTTATTTTATAATCTTAATTCTTAATTAAATTTGGGTTCATTAAAAGAAACATGCCAAAAATCCTAGGATTTTAGGATCCTATGAAGGAAAATCCGCATTTTCCCATCATAAGATCATTCAGATTCCATTAGATCTAAAGGAATATTTCTAAAAATTTTCTAAAAAATCCTAATCAGATCTCAGACTTGTTGGATTTGATCCTATAGATCTAATATTAAAATTAAAATTAAAATTAAATTAGATTTAATTTCATATCTTATTTGGGTAAACCGCTTTTACCCTATCGATAATCTATCATCACTTGGAGTTCTGGATCTAGCCATGCAAGTACCTGGCCTCTACCGAAGTCCACTTAGGCTGGATCTAATCTCCAAATATTAGATCTGGAGCTTGTTAGATGTGTGCCCTAGAAGTCTGATTGGCTAAACACTTGTAATACACTTCTAAGAATAATTTTATAATTTTGATTATAAATTAAAAAAAATTATTTTTCTATCATAGTGTGTATTTAAAAATATATATGATACATCCTTTGAGTTAATAGAAATGATAATTCATATTTTAAAGAGTTAAAAATTTAAGATATGAATTTCATAATTAACTCATAAATTGTTTCTGACCATAAGATCATCATAAGAATAATGATCAATTTGGAAGGCTGGTGCATGATCACTTCTTTAGGATAGATGTGTCTTAAGTTTATGGTGTGAAAACACCAAAATGAGGGTACAGGTATTCATTAGAGAATAGGGCACTGAGTGTGACCATCTTGAGCAGTCATAAGGGAGTCTACCTTCTCATCGATGATTGGCTCGATGCTGCAGTGCTGTGTCAGATTCTTTGACTTGAGATGCATTGGCAGTTCACCTTAAGGGTGTTATAGTTTGACTATACCATAACTCGATCTCCTAGCCATTCAGAATCCTAAGGTGTATGTTGGCTATAGCATGTTCATTGTAGGAATTAGATTGCACCAATAGAAGATCTATCTACCTCAGTAGATGAGGAGTAACCCTATGAGGATCATGAGATTGAGTTTATAAGCCCATGGCCATGGTAGTGTAAAGATGATAGAAAGAGTTTCTATTAAATTTTCACATCAGACTCGAATCAAATGATTAACTCATATGATGGATATTGGATTTGATGAGTTCACCTTAACCCTAATCCTATCAGATTTTAAGATAGAATAATCCAATCACATAGGTAGCTACATCAAGAGGTTCGCTTTCAATTCTGATGGTTTGCCATCATATACTGCTAGGTGTCACTAATAAATTTTGGGAGCAATTAGAATGATCTTGATGATCGATCATTCTAATTATATGAATCGAAATAGTTCTAATCCATTAAAAGATGATTTGATAATGTTGATAATGGAGATCGCGACATATTTCATTACTATATGAAACTAAATCTAACTGGATCACACAAATAAGGATTTGAATCTAGATGTCATCAATTAGGCTAATCCAGCTTAATTGATTTGGATTAGATCTAACTAGGTTCAAGAAAATCATGCTAGCACATGATTGAGCCTAACATTCTTCTTTTGTATTCATTCTAGTTCATCTTGGTTGAGCTAAATTTATTTGGGCTCACTCAGGAATCTTATCTTAGTTTGACTAGAGCTTGTTTAGGTCAAAAAATGATTGTACAAATTCATTAGATGAATTTAAGACAATACCTGCCAATTCTTGTCACCTGCCATTTCTAGTTTCTGGACAAGGATCAACATTTGACCCTATGTAGGATTTGATGTGGTGCTCCTAAGTCTTGGAAGGCCACAAGAGTTGCCAGAGTGTTGGATCTAGAAGACTAGGATGGGTGTGAGTCCTAAGCTAGGATAGGGGTTATCCTAGGTGAAGGCAGCATGTAGCCCTACATGAGACTCGAGGTTCCGATGTGAGGATCTTGAGTGGGGCTTGGTAGGTGCTTCGATAACTTGGGACACAAGATGGTGCAAAGGATCGAAGCTAAGAAAAAAAATCAGCCAAGACAGGGGCTGACACATGACGAGCTGGCTCGGATACGCAGTCGAGCTGGCTCGAGCTGAGATCGAGCCAGCTCAGGGCATAGTTGAGCTGGCTGCCTTAGTCAAATAGAAGATAGGATTCGGGTGAGATGCATCCGAGCTAGCTTGTCTCCTAATAGAGCTAACTCGACGATGGCGAACAAAACTAGATGGGGTTTTCTATTTGGATCTAGATAGGCTCTTATCCTAGAGTCATAAGGCCTAGACCAATAAGATCTTAAGGGGGCTCACTTATGCATGGGTTGGATTCAGATCTAGGAGATGAGAGCATGTGAGACATATGTACATGGCCTTGGTGAGTGCTTTCATGTATTGGATTAGTTTAGAAGAGTTTTTCAACTGGGGTTTGGGTTTATTAGGGTTCGTATGGTATAGCAAAAACTCTAAGATATATAAATCCTAGTATTGTATCTTTATAATAGAGTAGAATATAATTGAGCTTTTCTTCCTAAAACTCTCTACACTTCTCTCTTTGGTTTCAACTTTAAGCCCTAGGTGCTGGCCATCTACTTTATTCTTCTTATCTCCAATAATTAGTATCAAAGAGGTACCAGGATCCAATAAGTAATATCAAATCCTGGTTAAGCATGGAGAAAAAAAGAGATCAGATTTCATTAAAGATCAATAGTGAGGTTCAAATCTAAAGGCTTTCTCCGGACTTCATACAGAAGAAAGAGATCATAGGACTACTGTCCACCATCCCTAGTCAAGGTATTTTTTCAGACCTACCTGTTTGCTATTTTTGATTCATATGATCATAGAGAATAGTGAGTTGAAGGTAGGATTTGAGAAGTTTGATGGAAAGAAAAGTTTTGGGATGTGGAAGGTTAGGATGAAGGTGTTAGATATATGTGCCCTAGAAGTCAGAATTGGCTGACACTAGTAATACACTTCTAGGGGCAAAATTACAATTTTAACTATAATTAATAAAATGGGTTATTTTCTATCACATATGTGTATTTAGTGTCTGTAATACATCCTTTGAGTTAATGGTAATGATAATTCATATTTTCAAGAGTTGAAAATATAAGACATGAATAATCATTATTAACTCATAAAATGCTCCCGACCATAGGATCATCACAAGGATGGTGATTGATCTGAAAGGTTGGTATACAATCGCTACTCTTTAGTAGATGAGTCTTGAGTCTACGGTGTGGAGACACCAAAGTGAGAGTACAGGTACTCATTAGAGAATGAGGGCATTGAGCGTGACCACCTCGAGTAGTCATTAGGAAGTCTACCTTCTCGTCAATGACTGATTCGATGCTGCAGTAGTGTGTTTGGTTCTTTGACTTTAGGTGCATCGGTAGCTCACCTTGAGGATGTTATAGTTTGACTACACCATAACTCGGTCTCCTAGCCATTCGGAACCTTGAGGTGTATGTTGGCTATAGCATGTTCATTGTAGGAACTGGATAGCATCAAGACGAAACTATCTACCTCGATGGTAGAGGAGCAGCCCTATGATGATCATGAGAATCAAGTCTAGAAGCCCATGGTTGTGGCAGAGTGAAACAATAGAAAGAATTTCTATTTAGCTTTTCACATCAGACTTGGTCGAATGATTACATCATATGATAGAGACTAGGATTTAATGAGTTCACCTAAACCCTAATCTGATCGAGGCTCAAGATAGAAGAACTTAATCACACAGATAGCTACACCAAGAGTTTCGCATTCAGTTCTGATGGGTTGCCACCATATACTGCTAGGTGTCACTGGTGGATTTTGGGAGCAATTAGAATGATTTAGATCATTCTAGCTGTTCGAATCAGAAGAGTTATGATCCATCGAAAGAAGTTTCGATGATATCGATGATAGAGATCATGACATATCCCATTACCATATAGAATTGAACCTAACTGGGTCATACAAACTAAGGTTTGAATCTGATGATCATCAATTGAACTGATCCAGTTCAATTGATGTGAATATGATTCAATTAGGTTCAAGAAAATCATGCTAGCACTCGATTGAACCTAACGTTCTTCTTTTACTATCATAAATAGGTGTCCTAACTGAGCCAAAGGAGTTTGTGCTTGATCAGAGGCCTTCACTTGGTCTAACTGGAGCTTGTCCAGGTCAGAAAAGGGTTGTCTTACTTTGTAAGACAATACCTACCATTTTTGGTCACCTGCCATTTCTCGTCCTTTGACTTTGGTCAAAAGTTGACCTTTGACTGGTCAAATGTTGACCATTGACATTTTTACTTCTATCCACGTATCATGCACCTATTGGAGAGCTGGTGGAGGCTTGTTCTCCTACCAGAACCTGGCAAGGAGGAGGGTGCACGCCACCCTTGGCGTATCCCCAAGCTGGAGGTGCCCAGGAGTCCCTGTTGGATAGGGACTACATCTTCTTTTTGGATTCTGATTAGACTTCTCCTAAGAACCAAGTTTGACTGGTCTTAGGTGCCATCTAAGGAGAAATTCAAGGGACTCTATTTCCACCAATTAGATTTAGATCCGATTTCATAAAGGGTCGTAATTGGTTGGGAAGAAGAGGAGTTGGATCATGCATAGTCTATAAATAAGATCCTACGCCCAACTCAAAAAGAATTGAAAATTCCCATGCCCCAGGGCTGCCTCTCCTCTCCTCCTCCATGCCAAGTCCATCTTCTCCCTCTCCTCTCCATGCCCAAAGGAGTTTGGGATCCAAGTTGGTGCAATCCAGATGAGAGAAAGGCGATAGAAAGCTAGAGGGCTGCGCTGCTGCAAAGGACAACTACTGATCTTCGAAAGGTGTTTTGAAGATCCTCCAAATTAGATTCAGATCTAATTTTTGGAGACGTAATAGAGAAGAAGAGGATCTCCAGATCCAACCCAAGTGGATACTGGTAGAGGCTAGGCACTTGCGTGGCTAGATCCAGAACCTTCTACTGCTTATAGGATCATCAATGGATAATAGGATTACCCTAAATCAAGATAAATTAAATTTAATTTAATTCATCTAAATTTATTTTAATTATTAAAATAAGAAAAATTAGATCTAAAATATCCTAGATCTAATTTGGATCAAAGAGATAAATTTTTAAAATATATCTCTTGATCCGATCAAATCTGAACGAACCTGGTCCGAAAAATTAGAATTTTTCCTTCAACTGGTATCAGAGCCAAGGTTCTAAAGTGTTTAGATATAATTTTAATTTTATTTTAATTAGAAAATAAGTAATCTTAGCTGTCACATGAGATGTGATCAGATCTAAAATTAGAAAAAATTAAAATTAAATAATTTGGATCTAAGATTAGAAAATATGCATGACTAGTTCTAAAATAGAATAGTTCTATAGAATAGTCTTGCATGTTTATAATTTAGTTTGATTAAATCATATTTTAGATCTATTTATTTATTATTTTTTGATATTATAATTATTATAATAATATCTAAAAAATAGTAAATAAAAATTATTTAATTTTAAACATTATATGAGATATGATTGATGCATGTCTAGACTAATTGCAGAATAGTTCTTCATAGTTATCTAGATTAGAGTTTATTTTGATAAGATCAATTTAAGTCTAATTTTTTAGATTATTATGCGATAATTTAGATCTGAAAATATGCGTGATTCAATATATGAGATGTATGCAAAATATGCCATGATTAGATCTAATTTGTATATAAGATATATGATATAGATCTAAAACTATTTTGTAGTATTACATGTTCTTGATTAAGATGTTCCTCTTGGCCGTCCAGTTATAAGAACGAAGAAGGATTTAAAGGCCTACTCCTCTCATCTGATGGGGCGTTCTTATGATGTATAGGGGTGCTGCGCGTTCGTCCTTAATCAGAAATCTAAAACTTACTTTCTGCAAAATCCTAGATCTTGAAACCCTAGAATTTATTGTGCATATTTTGTTTATGAACCCTACTTGATTAAGAATTAAGATTATAGAATATTAATTAGGTCTAAAATTAAGAATTCAGATCTAAGACATATTCATAAAACTGGATTCGGGCTTGGGTAGCTCAATTAGGTCTAAGCGGTTGATCAAACCGAATCAAGAGTTGGTTAGATGGGATCAACAATGCTTAAATTGACCAGCCTAATAGGATTAAGTCTGGATCATGATTGAGTCATGATCGAGAGATCATGATAATCATTGTTAACTCATAAAAATGCTCCCGACCATAGGATCATCATGAGATGGTGATTGATCCGGAAGGTTGGTGTACATCACTTCTCTTTAGTAGATGAGTCTTGATCTACGGTGTGGAGACACAGAGCGAGAGTATAGATACTTGTTAGAGAATGAGGGCACTGAGCGTGACCACCTCGAGTAGTCATTTGAGAGTCTACCTTCTCGTCAATAACTGACTCGATGCTGTAGTAGTGTGTCTGGTTCTTTGACCTAAGGTGCATCGGTAGTTCACCTTGAGGGTGTTATAGTTTGACTACACCATTACTCGATCTCCTAGCCATATGGAACCCTGAGGTGTATGTTGGCTATAGCATGTTCATTGTAGGAACTGGATGGCATCAAGATGGAATCTATCTACCTCGGTGGTAGAGGAGCAGCCCTTTGATGATCATGAGAATCAAGTCCTAAAATCCATGGCCATGGTAGAGTGAAATAATAGAAAGAGTTTCTATTTAGATTTTCACATCGAACTCGAATCGAATGATTATATCATATGATAGAGACTAGGGTTTGACGAGTTTACCTTAACCCTAATCTGATTGGGGCTCAAGATAGAAGAACTTAATCACACAAGTAGCTGCACCAAGAGGTTCGCATTCAGCTCTGATGGGTTGCCACCATACACTGCTAGGTGTCACTGGTAGATTTTGGGAGCAATTAGAATGATTTAGATGATCGATCATTCTAGCTGTTCGAATTAGAAGAGTTCTGATCCATCGAAAGGAGTTTCGATGATGTCGATGATAGAGATCATGACATATCCCATTACCATACAGAACTGAATCTAATTGGATTACACAAACAAGGGTTTGAATTTGGTGATCATCAATTGAACTGATCTAGTTCAATTGATCTGAATGAGATTCAATTAGGTTCAAGAAAATCGTGCTAGCACTCAATTGAACCTAACGTTCTTCTTTTACTATCATAAATAAGTTATCCTGTCTGAGCCAAAGAAGTTTGTGCTCAATCAGATGCCTTCATATGGTCTGACTAGAGGTTGTCCAAGTTAGAAAAGGTTGTAAGACATTACCTGCCATTTTTGGTCTCCTACCATTTCTTGTTCTTTGACTTTGGTCAAAAGTCTACCTTTGACTGGTCAAATATTGACCATTGATACTTTGACTTTTGACCACATGTCATGCACCTATTGGAGAGCTGGTGGGGCTTGTCCCCCTGCCAGAACCTGGTAAGGAAGAGGGTGCACGCCACCCTAGGCATGTGCCCAAGTTGGAGGCGCCTAGGAGTCCTTGTTGGACAAGGACTCCATCTCCTTTTTGGATTCCAATTAGAGTTATCCTAAGAACCAACTTTGACTGGTCTTAGGCACCCTCTAAGGAGGAATCCAGGGGACTCTATTCCCACTAATCAGATTTAGATCTGATTTCACAAAGAGTTGTGATTGGTTGGGAAGAAGAGAAGTTGGATCACAGTCAGTCTATAAATAAGACCCTATGCCCAACTCAGATTTTGATGAGAAGAGAAACCCCACGCCCCAAGGCTGCCTCTTCCCTATTCATCCATGCTAAAACCACCTTTTCCCCTTGCTCTCCACATCCAAAAGGAGTTTTGGACCTTGGTTGGTGCGATCCAGATCAAAGAAAGGCGAGTTAAAGCTAGAAGGCTGCACTGCAGCAAAGGATGACTGCTGATCTTCAAAAGGAGTTTTGAAGATCCTCCAGATCAGATCTAGATCTGATTTTTGGAGATATGATAGAGAAGAAGACGATCTCTAGATCCAGCTCGAGTGGATATCGGTAGAGGCCAGGCGCTTGCATGGCTAGATCCAGAACCTTTCGCTGCAAACAGGATCATCAACAGGGTAATAGGATTACCCAAATCATGTAAATTAAATTTGATTTAATTTATTCTTATTTTATTTTATTTATTAAAATAATAAAAATCAGATCTAAAATATCTCAGATCTAATATAGATCAAAGAGAAATATTTTTGAAATATATCTCTTGATCGGATTAGATCTGAATGAACCTGGACCGAAAAATCAGGATTTTCCTTCAAGAAGTCCATTCCATAGCAAGAACTGAGCCTTTAGAATCTTTCATAGAAAGCTCAGCAGTGACCAGCATATTCATTAATTTGGCCAAGAAATTTTGAAGTTTATGCATGTGGTAATTCATGATGAATTGCCCATATGCATCAATCAAGGATTGCGGAATAATATCATTCTGTAGATCCAAGTCTAACTTCACACCGAGCTTCTCAAGCTCTTCCAAGTTCTTGATCATCATCAGATAGTGATCTTAGACTAACTACCCATCACACATCTTAACCTTAAAAAGTCATTTCATGACTTGATACTTGGCTGCATGACTCTGTTCACCAAACATCTCCTGTAGGTGAGCAAACATTTGGCGAGCAGCCTCGATATGTTCATGTTGGTGCTGGAGCTCATTAGACATCGAGCCCAACATGTAATATCTAGCCTTATTATCTTCGTCTATCCATTTTTTTAGAGATGCTCTCTATTCAGTGGACGGACGGGCTAGTAAGATGGGAGGGTCCTGGTCTAATACATGTGTTAACTTCTCGGAACCCAAAATAATTTTGTAGTTTCTGAGCCAATCTTTATAATTGGGTTCGATTAGTCTATGTGTGTCCAGGATACGTGCTAATAGGTTGGAGGCAGACATTTTCCTATAGAGAGTCAAAGATTCTAGTTAGATATTATAATTATGAGTTGATCAATTTGTTTAGAAATTTTATTTTTAAACAAACTAGCTTCCACTATTTTCTCGGATCCCTACACTCTCTCTGTAGAGATGCAAAAATCTCCACGATTAATGATTTCTAATGGGTGGTGCGGTTTCACCAACTGACTCATCACCTCACCTAACAGTTATTGGTGATGGATTAGCCAATGAGTGAACAACTCTTGTTCAATGATTCTCTAATCATGGTGCACCCAAACTTGATCCCTAATTCATGAATCTCACCGTATTCGGAATATTGATCCACTCCTTAGTTAAGTTAGACCGACCATTTGCACATACTGGACTACTTATTGAGTCTCTCACCGTATCCAAAATATTGAGCCCAACTCATCCTCCAGCCCATTGCATCCAATGCCAAATAGACATGGTTGCATCTTTCGAGTGCAACTGAGCCACTGTATCCAATCGAGAACGGAAAGGGCCTGCACATCTATAATGGTGGAAGATCTCAGACTTAATCTTTTCTTAGGAAGAATTGATTTAGGTCTCATTAAACAAGACTTGTTATAGTCATAACAATTATGACTAACCTAGTGGCATGGGTTAGCTCGGATTATTGACTGCCTTAAATCAGAACTGAGTCAACAGATATGGCCAGGAAAGTGAGACTGGTGGAAGGGATATGCCATTAACTCGTACAAGAATGCATTCAGATCGAGTAGCTTTCAATTAAAAATCAGTCGGTCGTATGTGCCAAACTTACCTTAGACACCAAATTGTTGAGTTAGAATCAATTGGGTTAGCCTACAATCTAGACTCTAACTCTGAGCCTAATTAGGTCTTGCTT
>QRFJ01003072.1:131097-187668 GCA_006176705.1 Cocos nucifera
CCTTCGTTGACCCTTCTTCTTCCCTTGCTTGGGCCTCTCTAAAACCACGAGATCATCTTAGAAGACTTCCTACTTTGTCATCTATTCCCAATGCTCATTGGACCTTAGCACTGATATGATCTCCTCGTACACCAGCATCTCCATACCATACAGCAATGTCATTACCAATGGATCAAAGCTTTCGGATAGCGAACATAGCAGTAAAAAACTTTTATCCTCCTCTTCAAGATCCACCCTAATGTTGAGCAAATCCATGCTCATCCGATCGAACAGCAGAATATGCCCTGCAACATCCTCGTCCTCTTGCATTCGAAGGCTGTACAGTTACTTTTTCAGCATCAACTTATTGCACATGTTCTTCACCATCTATAATTAGCGTAACCCTCGACCCTAAATCCTTTGGTGTCTTCTCCTCTAACATGCCATACAACACCTCATTTGCCAGACATGTCCTAATCATGGCACATGGCCTTTTCTCCAAGAACACCTACTTCTTATCTGTCATCTCCTTCAACCTATCTTTCATGATTGAATCTAGTCTCATCTGAACCAACAGATCCTTCTGAAGAAAAAATTCTAATTTTTCGGACCAGGTTCGTCTAGATCTGATCGGATCAAGAGATATATTTCAAAATTTTTTTTCTTTGATCTAAATTAGATCTGGGATATTTTAGATCTGATCTTTATTATTTTAATAATTAAATAAATTTAGATAAATTAAATCAACTTTAATTTACCTTGATGTAGGGTAATTCTATTATCTGTTGATGATCCTATAAGTAGCGGAAGGTTCTGGATCTAGCCAGCAAGTGCCTAGCTCTACGTATCCACTGATCATCTAGAGATCCTCTTCTTCTCTATACGTCTCCAAAAATTATCTCTCTCATTGGTAATGACATTGCTGTATGGTATGGAGATGCTGGTGTACGAGGAGATCATATCAGTGCTAAGGTCCAATGAGCATTGGGAATAGATGACAAAGTAGGAAGTCTTCTAAGATGATCTCGTGGTTTTAGAGAGGCCCAAGCAAGGGAAGAAGAAGGGTCAACGAAGGGGCAGTAAGTGATTCAAGAGATGCTTCAAGTGTGGTGAAGTAGGGCACTTTAAGCAAGAATATCTGCTTTGGAAGAAGTGCAAGGAAAGAGAAAACTTAGATTCCATCATTTCAATTGCTGCAAGTGAAGAGTTGGATAAGCTCTTGGTGGTCTCAGAGGAGCCCTTGAGGTGCGGTTTGTCTGAGATGGTTTCAGACAGGTTTGTGGAGTGCGGAGGGTCCAAAGGGATAGTGATGGGGTCTGAGGTGCAGCGATAGGCTCAGTAGTGCAGCATTGAGTAGTTGTCCTCTGGAGACTCAATTATAGAGTTGGCTTCTATGGCATCAGGGGGACTTCAATTTTAGGTAGAGCATCGGACAGAGGTGGCTTCATAGATGGCGAGAGATATGACACGAGTTCAGAGCGGAGGAGTGCAAGAGGACTAATATCCTAGTACCAACGTTGGAGATGCACAATTTTAGATGGAGCAGCATGTGCGGAAGGACAGGTGAAGTTCTGAGGAGATCGTATTAGGATATGTAGCAGGCACCGACATAGGATTGCTGCAAATTCTTTAGGAAAGTCCAGGATAGTTGATGCAACTACCAAGCAGAAGGATGCTTACAACTCCAAGGATGGTGCATAAAAGCAAACCAAGGTCTTCAGTAGTGGAGGCGGTCATCCCAAAGGCCTTAAAGAGAGCTCAGTAGCTAAAGAAGAATAGTGGTGAAAAGGTATGTACAAGTAGCTGTCAGGACATGTAACGATAGTGAAATCATGTAGGAGAACATTGCCATGTGTGCCAAGGCTTGGGTATACTAAGGTGGAGATTGTAGAATTTGATGTGGTGCTCCCAAGCCTTGGGAGGCCACAGGAGGAGCCAGGGTGTTGGCTTCGGAAGACTAGGATGGGTGTGAGTCCTAGGGCTAGGATAGGAGTTATCCTAGGTGAAGGTAGCATGTAGCCCTGCACGAAACTCAAGGTTTAGGTGTGAGGACCTTAAGGGGGGCTTGGTACATGCTCCAAAAACCTGAGACATAAGATGGAGCAAAGGATCGAGGTCAAGGAAAAGAATCAGCCAAGACAAGGGCTGACACAAAGGTGAGCTGGCTCGGATATGCAGTCGAGCCTGCTCGGGCTAAGATCGAGATAGCTCGGAGCACAGTCGAGCCAGTTGTCTTCGGCAAATAGAAGATAGGGTTTGGATGAGATGTAGCCAAGCAAGCTTGGGTCTTGATAGAGCCAGCTCGATGATGGCGAATAGAACTGGAGGGGATTTTCTGTTTGGATCTAGGATAGGCTTTTATCCTACGATCTTAAGGCCTGGACCAATAAGGTCATAAGGAGGCTAACTCATGTATGGATCGAATTTAGATCCAGGGGATGAGAGCATGTGAGACATATGTACATGGGCTTGGTGATTGCTTTTATGTATTTGTTAGTCTAGGAGAGTTTTTTAGCTGGGGTTTGGGTTTATTAGAGTTCATGTGATATAGCAAAAATCCTAAGGTATATAAACCCAGATATTATATCTTTACAATAGAGTGGAATACAATTGAGCTTTTCTTCCTAAAACACTCTACTCTTCTCTCTCTAGTTTCAACTTTAAGCTCTAGATACCGGCCATCTACTTTGTTCTTCTTCTCTCCAATAGTTGGTATTAGAGAGGTACCAGGATCCAACACCCTAGACAATTGGATAGAGGGCCATGTGGCATGCATCCAGTGGAGAGCACTTAGGGCTCTTGTCCCCTTGCTAAAAGAGGAAAGAGAGAGGGTGCACGCTACCCTAGGCATGCATGCCATGTGGATAAGGATGTAGTCCCATGTAGATGGGACTCCAGGGTTGCTTGATAGCCTTAAACTCCTAGCTGCCATCTATTTGGGTTTATCCATCCATGGTACCACTTTAGTAAATTTTTGAGAGACTCTCATCTGATTGGATTAGGTGACATCACTCAGCCAATCAGATTAAGATCTGATTAAATCGACGAATCTGATTCATTGAGGTTGTGTGGCATTGCATCGCACAGCAGGATTTATTTAAACCCTGTTTGCACCTAGGGTTTAATCTTTACACCCATCCACCATGCTGCAAGGCTGGCCTCCTCTCTTCTATGCCTCCCTCTGATCCTCTCTCTCTCTTCTCCATGCCTAAGGAGCTAGGCACAAGTCTAGAGCGGTCTAAGGAAGATTGGCGCCCAGATCAGGAAGAAGGCAGCACTATTTCAAGAGACGATTGCTGCTACTTAAAAAGGAGTTTTGAAGAACCTTTAGATCATATCCAGATCTGATCTTTGGAGCATTGATTGAAAAGAAGAAGACCTCTAGATCCTATCCAAGTAGACTTTGGTAGAGGCTAGGCACGTGCCTAGCACAATCTAGAACCTCTGGAGCATCAGGATCATCATCAAGAAAACAGATTACCCTAATCAAGTAACAATGGTTATTTTCTTATTTAAATTTAATTTAATTTCTTAATATCAGATCACCATGATCAGATCTAAGAACTCTTAAATTTGATTAAATTATTTAAGAATCTTTTTAAAAAAATTCACCTTAGATCAAATCAGATTTGGATGATCTTGCAGCGAAAAATGAGAATTTTCTTCAACTGATATTAGAGCTACATTAGTAGTTTTTTATATCTGTTTAGATTTTATTTTATTTTTATTTATGATCTGATATTAAAAAAATTTAGATGTCACATCAGATGTGATTAGATTTAAAATTAAAAAATAAAAAATTAAATAATTTAGATCTATAGTGTATGAGATGCATGACTAGACCAGGTATAGAATAGTTTATGTATAGTCTAGTGTAATCATTTTTTTAATTTAATTAAATATGATTTTAGATCCATTTTACTTCTATTTTTTTAATTTGTTCTTATGAGAAATGAAAGATGCATGCTTAGACTAGTTGTATAATAGTTCTATGAACTATCTAGAATAGTTTTATTTTGATGCAATCAATTAAAATTTTATTTTTTAGATATTATGTGTGATAATCGGATCTAAAAGAATGCATGCTTAATTAAGTTATGATGCATGATATGTATGCAAGGCTTGTATAGGTTAGATCATTAATTATATATGCGATATATGATTTAGATCTAACTTGTTTTGTAGAAGAAAATATATTTTTGATTAAGGTGTTACCCTTGGCTATCCAGTCATAAGAACAAAGTAGAGTCTAAAGGCCCTCTCCTTCCATTTGATAGGTATTCTTATGGCATGTAGGGATGCTGCGCATTCGTCATTAATCAGAAATCAGAACTTATTTTTCTGCAAAATTCTAGATCCTGAAATCTTAGAATTTCAATACATGTTTTTGTTAATGAACCCAAACTTAATTAAAAATTATGATTATGAAATCAATTAGATCTAAAAATTATGAATATTCAGATGTAAGATACCTCCATAAAATTGGGTTCGATCATGGGTAGCTCAATTAGGTCTAGTAGTTGATCAAACTGAATCAAGAGTTAGTTAGGTGGGATCAAGAGTGCTTAAAATTGATCAGCCCAGTAGGATTATGTTTGGGTCAAGGTTGACTAACATTCACATGGGGTTGACCAAGTCAAGACCAAATTTGGCTCTGTAGTTCAAGCCTGGATTGTAGGCTAACCCGATTGATTTTGATTCGATAATTTGATATCTAAGATAAGTTTGGCAGATACGATCGACAGATTTTTAATTGAGAGCTACTCGACCAGAATGCATTCTTATCGAGTTAGTGGCACATCCCTTCCACCGGTCTTACTTATCTAGCAATTTATGTCGACCTAGCTTTGATTAGAGGTGGCTATCAATTCGAGCTAACCCATGCCACTAGGTTAGTCATAATTATTATGACTAAGTCAAGTCAAGTTTAAAGAGATCTAAATCAAATCATTCTAAAAAAATATTAAGTCATAGGTCTTCCACCATTGTAAATATGCGGGCTCTTTCCAAAGTTGTTTGTTCTTGGCTGGTTATAGTGGTTCAGTTGCACTAAAAAGATGCAACCATGTCTATTAGGCATTTGATGCTATGGGTTGGAGGATGGGTTGGGCTCAATATTCCAAATACGGTAAGGGACCTAATCAGGATTCCAATTTATGCAAATAGTGTGTTTGACTTAACTAAGTAGTGGAGCAATATTTCGGGCATGGTGAGCTTCATGAATTAGAGACCAAGTTTGGGTGCACTATGATTAGAGTATCATTGGACAAGAGTTGTCCACTCATCAATTGATCCATCACTAATAATTGTTAGGTGAGGTAGTGAGCCAGTTGATGGGATCGCACCATCCACTAGAAATCAATTGATGGCAGAGATTTTCGTATCTCTGCCAAGGGAGTATAGAGATTTGAGTAAATAGTGGGAGCCTAATTTATTTAAAAATGTAACTCCTAAATAAATTGGTTAAGTCCAATTACAAAATCTAACTAAAAACTTTAACTCTCTATAGAAAAATATCTACGTCCAATCCACTAGCCCATATCTTGAAAACTCGTAGACTGACTGGATCCAACTATAAGGATTGGCTCTAAAATTTTAAAATTATTTTGGATTTTGAGAAGTTGACTCATGTATTGGAACAGGATCCTCCCACTTTACCAACCCATCTATCTACTAAGCAGAGAGCATCTTTGAAAAAATGGATAGAGGAAGATAATAAAGTCAGGTATTACATATTGAGCTCGATGTCTAATGAGCTCCAGCACCAACATGAAAATATTAAGACTAGCCACCAAATTTTGGCTCACCTGTAAGAGTTGTTTGGTGAATAGAGTCGTGTAGTCAAATATCAAGTCACTAGGAGACTATTTAAGGCTCAAATGCATGATGGGCAATTGGTCCAAGATCTTTGTCTAATGATGATCAAGGACTTAGAGGAGCTTTAGAAGCTCGATGTTAAGTTAGATCAGGATCTACAGATTGACATATTTTTGTAATCCTTGATTGATGCGTATGAGCAGTTCATCATGAACTACCATATGCATAAACTGCAAAATACCTAGGCCGAGCTTATGAATATGCTGGTCACTGCTGATCATTCCATGAAAGGTTCTAAAGGCTTAATACTTATTTTGGAGTGGACTTTTTCTAAGAGAAAGTCTTTTGGAAAGAAGAAGAAGATCATTGTTGGGGTTAAACCCACTCTTGCCAAAGTTTGGCTTAGTGTCTTATCTCAAGATGATCTGAAGATGGTCGAACCCGTAGGACTTCTTCAAGTTGGACTCCTTCCATTGGACTTCTTCAAGCCAGACTCCTCCCGCTGGACTCCATCAAGCCAGACTCCTCTAGTTGGACTCTCTCCGAACTTCTTCAAGTTATCAGAAAGAGCTTCTCTCTATCATTAGAAGGTCCTCGGTATCCTGATACAGTAGCTATTAGTCAACACATAGATGATCTCGGAGGCATCCAAACTCTTAACTATTAAATCTCAACAAACTGGAACATCATGATAATGGACACTACCTCCATAACAAACTCCATGTGGCCCTGAATGGCCCACTACCCGACAGTTATGGATGTCACCATCAATTTATTATAGGCTCCACCTATATAAGGGATCCTCCAGATATGTTTTCTCTTTAAGCTAAAAACTCTATTTCAATTTCCTCGAGCACTCTATTTCTATTGGCCATAAGAACTGACTTAATCATCGAAGGATCCTATCGGAGCCACCCTATCTCCGATCAGGGCTTGTCTTATAGGTCACCGATGTCGACCTCGTCTTCCCTAGCTCTAGCCTAGTCTAGCATCAATCAGATTCTGCACCAATAGGATTGGTGCTAGAGGAAGGATCTTTGAGCCCATGTTCTAAAAGGAGTGCTCAGTCAATTTTATTTGCTTTCTTCTTTTGATCCTTCATTCGTTTGATCCTTTTTAGCTCTAGAGATGATCCTAAAGAAGACAACCATTCAACGATCCACAACCTCCACCATCAAATCTAAACCAGATCTGCCAGCTCCAACACCATCACCGGCACCACAACCTCACCCACTAGTGGCCATGGTGGATACAAAATAGTTTAACCTGTTGGTGCAGTAGGTTCGAGGCCTCAATGAAATGGTATAGGCTATGCAGCAACTCCCAGCGGCAGCCCAGCCAAAAAATCTTCTGCCAGGATTTCAAGAGTCGACCCCAAGAAGGCATACTTGGGTTAGTAGACACATTACTCATGGAAAAGAAAAATGGAGAGCAAAAGATCCTGATTCTGATCATGATTCCTTTTCAGAAGAGACCTTCTCTATCTACAGTCAGAAGCCCTCCGAGACTCATGATCGAGATGATGCACTTGATTAGAAGCCTCAGGACATGGACTGATAGATTGAGGAGCTTCGCTATACCATCCCGGCTCATCAAGACAACATCTATACCAACCCTCCTTTCTCCCTGCGAATCATGTAGGAGTCAGTCCTATCGAACTTCAAGCTCCCCAAATTTGAGAGCGACGATGGGACCACTGATCCAATCAATCATCTAAAGACCTTTCGAACCATGATGCTGCTCTATGGTGCATCGGATGCCATATTGTGCCGAGCCTTCCCATCTACTCTGAAGGGAGCAGCGAGAAATTGGTACTCAGCACTAGAGTTGGGTACGATCTTCTCCTTCAACCAGATGAGCCATCAATTTGTAGCTCATTCTATCAACAACCGACATCCCAGGCAACATTCAGACTCCCTCATCAACATTAAGTAGAAGAAAGGAGCATCCATCCGGGCTTACGTCATCCCCTTTAATGCTGTGCCATGGAGGTTCGGAATTTGGACCAATCTAGTACTATGGCGACACTGAAGGATGGTCTTCAAGAATGACCTTCTATCCTTTCTAAAAAGAAAGTATCCTAGGGATTTTGCTGATATGTTGGCTTGGGTTGATGGTTACAATTAGGCGAAAGAGGCCTTTAAGGTCAATGATGATGAAGCCATAAGAGAGAAACAGGTGGATGAATCTAGTAAGCCCGCACTCGAAAAAAAATTGAGTGAAGCTCGATCGTACCCTCGAACCCCTCTTGAGCATAGACAAGCTTGGACTCCTTTCCAAGCTCGTCGATAAAAGAGTCCTGACCAAAGGACACGGTGGAACTCTCCCCTCAGAAGATTCAACAATTACGCCCCCCTCAATGCTCCGAAAACTCAAGTGCTAATGGAGATTAAGGAGCAGTTGTTGAGGCCAGAGAAGATGTGCACTCATCCTGACAAGAGCAATTCTAATAAGTATTATCTCTACCATCATGATCACGATCATAGTATCAAAAATTGCATTCAACTCTAAGACAAGATTGAGGAGCTCATCAGATGAGGCTGGCTTGCCCAATTTCTATGACATCAATCTCAGGCGAGGAAAGAGAGCCTGAGAGCACTGCCGTAACTAGAACCACCAAGGAGGAAAGAACAATAAGGAGATCGACCCCTATTAGGCATCATTAATACTATCTCTGGAGGACTTTGGTGGGAGGAGGCAAGTGCATTTAAGGGAACAGCTAAAAATTGGAGGACTGAAAAATCCATTGCTTTTACTGAAGAAGATGTGCGAGGAGTTCAGTTCTCGTATAACAATGTGATTGTAGTTTCTTTAAATATTGTAGACTATGATGTACGCTGTGTTCTTGTCGATAATGAAAGTTTAGCCGATGTTTTATTTTATGATGCTTTCTTCAAAATGTCTATACCTAATAATCGGCTCGGACCAGTGAATACTCCATTGGTGGACTTTACTAGCGATGCTAGGCTAATTGAAGGAGTAATAACATTAACTATGACTGTAGGGCAATATCTGAGATAGTCCAAGGCACAAGCAAATTTTTTGATAGTAAGAGTCTCATCTGCTTACAATGCAATTCTTGACCGACCTGGTCTAAATGTACTTCAGGTAGTAGTGTCGATCTACTATTTGAAGATGAAGTTTTCTACGAACTACAAGATCAAAGAGGTTAGAGGAGATCAAGCTTTGGTGAGACATTGCTACTCAATCACTTTGTAAAAGGGTGAACAATCAAACCCTTATCCAATTGATGGGTTGGATGTCTGGGATGATCTTATTGAAGAATGAGAAGAATCCATGGAAGATCTTATTCAATTCCTTTGAATGATGGAAATAAAGAGCACACGGTGTAGATTGGCTTCAATCTAGGAGAAGAGGCATGAGAGCAACTTATCAAATTTCTATGGAGAAATTCAGATATTTTTGCTTGGGTTTCCGCAGACATGCACGGTATTGATGCTGAAGTTATGGAGCATCATCTGGCTATTGATCCCAAACATCGGCTAGTGAAAGAAAAAATGTGCAGCTATGTCCTAGAGAGATAGAAGGCAATTGTAGAAGAAGTCGACAAGCTCCTCAAGGCTGGGTTCATCTAAAAAGTCTTCTATCTGAACTGAATTTTTAATGTACTCCTTGTTAAAAAGACAGACGATAAGTAGAGAATGTGTATAGACTTCAAGAAGTTGAACAAAGTCTATCCAAAAGATAGCTACCCCTTGCCCCGAATCAATCAACTTGTGGATGCAACCTCAGGCCATGAACTCCTCACTTTCATTGATGCTTTTTTCGGCTATAACCAAATCTAGGTAGCACCAGAAGTTGAGAAAAAGACTGCTTTTATTAATGACCATGATCTTTATTACAATAGGGTTATGCCCTTTGGGCTTAAAAATGCAGGAGCAACCTACCAGTGCCTGGTGAATATGATCTTCAAGGAGCAGATCGGCCGCAACATAGAGGTTTTTGTAGATAATATGCTTGTCAAGAGTTGAACCTTAACAAATCATATAGCTGACCTTGAGGAGACTTTTAGTAACGTCTGGAGATACAAGTGAAGTTAAACCCGATGAAGTGCATCTTTGGCATAACTTTAGAAAAGTTCCTGGGGTTCATGGTATCGAGGTGCGGAATCAAAGCAAATCTGAAGAAGATTCAGATCATTTAAGAAATGACTTCCCCAAAAATAATAAAAGAGGTTTAGTGCTTGATAGAAAAGGTGGTGATCTTGAACCGCTTCATCTCGAGGTCGGTCAAGCGATGCATGCCCTTCTTCCAAGTTCTTAAATAGCCAAAGAACTTTTACTGGACCACTAAATGTCAACAAACATTTGAAGAATTAAAGAAATACCTCAGCTTATCTTCCCTATTGGCAAAATCCAAATCTGGAAAAGAACTATTTCAATACCTAGCGGTCTGTCCAACGGCCCTTACGGTGGTCTTAGTTAAAGAAGAGACAAAAGTGCAGCGGCCAATCTACTATATAAGCAGAGTCTTGAGGGATGTCGATACTAGGTATGCTAAGTTAGAAAAGCTAACTTATGCTTTGCTAATTACAGCTCGAAGGCTTCGATCGTACTTCTAGAAGCACACTATAACGCTCCTTACTGATCAATCAATTAAGATAGTTCTTCATCGAATGGACAATTCCAGAAGAATTACAAAATGAACAATTGAGTTTACAGAGTTTGACATCAACTACTAACCTCGGCTGTCAGTCAAAGCTTAAATATTGGCAGATTTCATAGTGGAATGCACCATCTCGGATGAAGCCAAACTCAAGCAAAATGAAACCAAAATTTTGTGGTTGTGACCAAGCTTCCCCAAACAAAGAGCAGACCTTCCTAAAGGTTTTTGGGCCCTTTATGTGGATGTCTCATCCAATGATTTCGATTCCAGCATTGGTCTAATTTTGGTCAACCCACAAGGAATCACTACAGAGTATGCGCTGCATTTTGAATTTTCTGCAATAAATAATGAGGCCGAGTATGAGGCGCTGATCATAGGATTGAGGATAGCCAAAGAACTAGAAGCAGATCGACTCCAAGTTTATAGTGACTCCTAGTTAGTGGTGGAATAAGTCAGTGGCAATTATGTGGTCGAGAGGATAACTTGATCAAATATCTGGAAAGAGTGAAGAGTATGACCCCATCCTTTAACAGTTTTGATATAAAATGGATTCTAAGAGCAGAGAATGCCTAGGCCAACCTTCTCTCCAAATTGGCCACACTAGCCCCGACTGAACTACCTAAGGAGGTCTTCTTTGAAGTTTTGAAGTGCCCAAGTTCGGAGGAGCCACGATTAGTAATGTAGGTTGACCATAAGCCTAGCTGGATCGACCTATTAGTCACTTATCTCAAAGAGGGGATTCTTTCTTATGATTCGAAAAAAGCTTGTAAACTTAGAAATCATGCCTCCTGATATGTTCTATATGAAGGCAAGTTATATAAAAGATCATATTCTTTACCACTTTTGAAATGTCTCCAACCTTCTGAGGCCAATTTTGCACTATGGAAAGTGCATGAAGGAATTTATGGAAGTCATTTGGGGGCTAGATCCTTATCTCATAAATTACTTCGATAGGACTACTACTGGCCAACCATGCATCAAGATTCTATGGAGTACATAAGGAAATGCGACAAGCATCAAAGAAATGCAAGTATTCAAAGACAACCAGCCTTTGAACTTACACCCTTGAGTGCTCCATAGTAGTTTGCATAGTGGGGAATGGACATACTCGAACCTTCTATTATGGCATCTAGACAACGAAAGTTTCTACTGGTGGCAATTGATTAGTTCACAAAATGGGTTGATGCCAAACCACTGGCAAAATTCACTGAAGCTAAAGTACAAGACTTCATCTAAAAGTCAATTGCATGCTGATTTGGTCTACCTCAGACTCTTATAATAGATAATGGATGCCAATTTGCAGGGATTAAATTTGCCAAATTTTGTGAAGATCTGAACATTATCCATAATTTTACATCAATAGCCCACCCACAGACGAACAACGAGACTGAGGTAACCAACCAAACCCTGCTGCAAGGTATTAAAGTAAGACTTAAGAGAGTAAAAGGGACTTAGATAGACAAACTCTATCATATACTCTAGGCATATCGAACTATCCAAAGACTATCAATCAAGGAGACTCCATTTACCTTGGCCTTCAGAATAGAAGCGGTCATCCTAATAGAACTCAAACTTCCATTGGTGCAGGTCATGGCATTCAATGAACAACGTAACTTGTAGGATCTTAGGGCTAATCTCAACTTGTTAGAGGAGAAATGGAAAGAGGCTCAAGTTCGGATGGCGACCTACAAGCAGAAAGTAGCTTGCTACTACAACTACAGAGTCAGAAGCAAAGTATTCAAAGTGGAGGACTTAGTACTCTGACAGACAGTTATTTCACAACCTCAAAATCAAGGAAAGCTCTTTCTAAGTTGCAAAGGCCCACATAAAATCAAGGAGCTCATCCGGCCCAAGACTTATTATCTGAAGGAGCATGGAGGGGCAGATCTCCCATGCTCACGGAATTCAGAAAATTTATGAATGTACTACCAATAACTTTATTTCGAATAAAATTTTCATATTTTAATATCTTTGTTCTTGATGTAAATTTATGATGATAGAAAATGATCCTCCAAAATAATTAAAAATAAACCATGTCAGAAATAGGAAGAGAACTTCATCCTGATACAGACAAAGATCTCTGATTATTTAAGACAGGAGGAGGGGAGAGACCCTTCCAACGATCCTTTTACACCCTTATGACTTTGTTAGGGATAGAAGAAGAAACTTTCACTAACAAAGGTAAAAGACAATCCTATCAAAAATAGAAAGAGGATCTCATCCTGACAAGAGGATAAAATAAAGTCCAACCATGTCAGGAACAAGAGGAGAACCTCATCCTGACATGGATGAAGACTTTCAGTTGTTTAAGACCGAAGAAGGAAAGAGGCTTCTTTAATGGCCCTTTTATGTCCCTATCATCTTATTAGGAATAGGAGGAGAACCTCATCCTAACATGAGTAAAATGAAGACCTTCAGTTGTTTAAGATCGAAGAAAAGGAGAGGCCATTTCAATGCTCCATTTGCACCCCCAATGGCCCTATTGAAAATAGGAGAAGAACCTCATCCTAACAAGAATAGAGATCGGCTGTGTTAGTAACAGAAGGAGAACCTTGTCTTGACACAGGATAAGATCTTCGATTAAGCATCCCAAATAACTATGTTTTTCAAAAAAAAAAAAGAGAGGAGGGAAAAGTAGAGCTATTAACAAATATTCAACCCACATAGAATATAAATGAGAGAAAATATCATCTCATTAAAATCAAGGTTGATTACAAAATAAGGGTCTATAAGATTGGTTACAAAAGAAGGAAAAAGCCGAAGCTTTAAGAAGATCAGATTCCTTGGACTTTGGACTGCTAGCCATCACCAAGGATTTCTTCAAGTTGATGATCTCTTGCTCAAGCTCCTTTCTTCTTACCAAGTTGTCGTGGAACATCCAGTCAGTCCTTCGATAATTTTTCTTTGATGCCCGTAGTTTTTTCCTCAGAACTTTTGACTCAACTTCAGTATCCTTGATAGCTTGCTGTTTGCAAATCAACTGAAGCTTCAGTCGTCGAACTTTGGCCTTCTCCATCCTAATGAATTCTGAGAGTTTTCCTGCAACTCTCTTTAGGGAGGCAATCTCCTCTGACTTCCTACTTGTGCTAGATTGATAATTGCCGGCAAGCTATTTTTGAAGTCGAGCCACCTCGCTGTTAGCAACATGGTGCTTTTGCTCCAGCATGGATATTCTTCTACTCTAGCCCAATCGGTAGGTCTCATAGGTGAGCTCGACATCATGCAACTACTTCTGGAGTGCAGAAAACCTCTGAGACCAATTTCATTTGTACCGGGCCTTGTTGGAAGACCATGGCGAACTCCCATACAACAACTGAATCTTCTACTTCGCCACCTTGAGCTCAACTTTGAGGGAGCTGACCTTTGTAGTTAATGCCAAGACTTGTCACTGATGCTTTTCTTAAGCTCGATCAATTCTCTCTCGAAGTTATTTTTCTTGATGATGAAACTCACAGAGTCTTTCATGTGTAACTTACTAAGGTGGGTGACCTTAATCATCGCCTTCGAAGCATTTTTTCTAAACCTCTAGAGCTTGCCTTCCATCTTCTTCAACTTCTTCTTTAGATGATGAATTTTTCTCTTTAAGCTTTTAACTATGGGTCTCAGAGAGATACCTTAAGAGAGTGGCTCAACATCGGTTGGAGATGACTAGCCTTGACTTCGATCACTAGAAGGATTCTGAACAATACCCACCACAGCACAAGTATAAAGAAAAGAAAGCTCATTTTTATTTCTCAAAATGTTTAAGCATACATAAAAAAAAAAGTATAATTGTTTAAAATTTTAGACCTTGGAAGGAATATCGGTATACAAGGTTGGAGCATTCTCTGTTGCCTTTAGTTCCTGAGCAGGTTTGAGCACTGCCATGGTAGACTTAAAGATCTCTGGGGTAGGCTTGTCAGGTGGAAGGTCGGGTGCGATGATAAACTGGTCCATTGCTTCTTCAAGAACTTTCCTATATAAGAAACCAAGATCAAGCTTAGGGAACTTGCTAGCCACTCGATCCTCGTAGAGCTCATATCCCTTCTAAAAGGCCTCCTGGCTAAATGCAATATTCAGGTCCCTTATTTCAGAGAAAACCTTAAACTCCTCTACCGCTCGGATCTTCGACTCCGAGATTTGTCTTAAAGTTTGATCCTTCAGCTCAGTGATCTTAACCTAACTTTATTCCTCCTCTCCCCCTCCAAAGCTAAGGTGGCTTTCAACCCTGTCGAGGTGAGTTCTTCCTTCTGGAGTGCCTCTTGAAGACCTTCGACCTCGACCGCCTTCTTCTTTAGGAGATGATCGACCTCGACGATCTTCTTCTAAAGATGGTCAACTTCGGCTTGAAGGTCCTCCTGAGCCTTCAATGCCTTCAACCTCAAATGGTTCACCATTCTGATATGCGAGAGTAGTTGGTGACCTGACTGCAAAGAACAAATCAAGTTATGTGTGCATAAGAAGGGGAAAGAGAAAGGAGAAGTAATGAGATAATTACCTGAAGGAACAATCCAAGAGAGTCCCAGGTGAGCTGCACATATTCAAGGTCAACCATTCAGTCTACCACCTTAGGTAGAGCGAACTTATCAACCATATCCCATATAACATTCGGGTCATCGAAGGGATCCTCTTCCAAGTTGTTGCTTTCATCATTGGACCGACAGTGAATTTCTTCTTCTTCTTCTTTTCCTCCCCCTTGTCCTTTTCAGTAGGAAGCTCTAGAGATTGATCTTCGGTAGGAAGGTTTGAGGATGTGGGAGGTGCCAAAACCCCATCAACGGCACCGACCTCGGTGATGGGGGAAACTTCAGCACTCTTGGTGGCCTCAGCTCTTGGTGGCAGCAGTAACATTGGTGGGAGCAGCGAAGCTCAGAACATTGATCTTAGCCCTCTTCGAACTCTCACCAGATGCTTTCTCTTTCCTCTTATAGGCTTGATGCCCCTTGGCAAGCATCTCAACTGCTTGGGCATCCATCTCTACAACAAAGAAGAGATCATAATTAAAAACATATATGGGTGAAACCCTATGAAAGTTTGTGGAAGGTAGAAATATACCGGCAGGGATGAGGGGACTTAAGTCCATGTTGAACAGAGTATGCTCTTTCATAAGTTTGGGAAGGTTAGGAGACCGATAAGTCTTAAGCTTATTGGCTGAGTCAAGATCATCCCTATCTAAACTAGGAGCTTAGTGGACTGACTCTCTAAGCAGACCCCAAGGAAAAATCCCTAGCTGCAGGGTTGAACAATAAACAAAGAAGTATCTCTCCTTTCAGTTGTATTTAGAAGAAGGAGCACCTTTCAGTAATCCCTTCTTGCTAAACTGGGGGGGAGAAGTACCACCAGTCCTTCGCAGAAGGATGGCATTTGAAGGTATAGTAATTTTTGAAAAGAAGAAAGGTCGGGTGGACTTTGGCCAAATGGCAAAGAAAAAGAAATTCGATCACAAACCTAAAAGACTTCAACACTACGAAAGTTAGGAAGATGTTCAAAAAATGAAAAAATGCAACTACAAAGGATGGAAGAGGAAGTCTTAGTCCGACATGAAGAGTTTTTAAGTGCAGATAAAATTGGCCAGGCAGGGGAAAGCAAGCCTCGTCATTTGGTCCAGGAAGTTCTAGTTTATATTTCGGAGGGATCCAATATTGAACCTAATCAATGAAAGGTTGTCTGAGGTTAAGGTATAGGAGATCATGCCCGAGATGAAGGTCGGATGAGACATGCCTCTAAGGTCGGTCTTGTCTATGGGATCAGGATTTTGGAAGGTCGGATTGGACAAACTCCGAGAACCGGCAGATTGAGAAGTTTTTGAAGATATTCGGATCAAATGAACACCAAAAAATCCCCAAAAAATCAAAAAAATAAGGAGCGTAATCTTTTTAAAGAAATCAAAGGGACAAAATGCAAGAGATACCAAAATAATTGAAGGAAAGGTTGTGAAACTAATCTATATTGATCGATAAGGGCAACGAGATGATAAGCATGGTGGAAATCAAGCAGAAAAGCACCCATGGGCAAAAGAAATAGGAAAGAAAATCAAAGAACTCTCAGGTGGGAAGAAGGATGCCAGAGGAAGAAAGAGAAGAGCTCGAAGAGAAGTAAGGTGCCTAGGAGAAGAAGATGAATTTAAATACCCTGCAGAGCCCAAGATGGTTATAATGGTAGGTCGTCTCCAACCGATCTGCAATTGATGCTTGTCCCATGCATCATGGTAGGCGATCGGCGATTGGCAGAGCTTTAATTACAGCGTATCTAGGGCAGAATTTTGATGAAAGTTTTGAGAAATTGTCCTTTCAGGTCATCTTATATTTGAGAAGCTTCAGCGCCAATGCAATAATCGCCAAGGCTCTCCATCCAATGAGCACATAACTCAAAAAGAAACTTCAGTAGACATCTTTTTTGTACTCCCTTCGACTTCCAAACTTGGGAGTAGGGGGACTATTGTTGGAGTTAAACCCGCTCCTGCTAAAGTTTGGCTTGGTGTCTTTTCTCAAGATGATTTGGAGATGGCCGAACTCCTACCGGACTTCTTCAAGTCGGACTCCTCTTGCTGGACTTCTTCAAGCCAGACTCCTCTCGTTGGACTTCTTCAAGCTGGACTCCATCAAGTCGGACTCCTCCAATCGAACTCTCTCCAAACTTCTTCTAGTTGTCCAAAAGCACTTCTCTTTATCGTTAGAAGGTCCTCAACATCTTAATACAATAGTTATCAATCAATACATAGATGATCTTGGGGGCATCCAAACTCCAACTATTAAATCTCAATAGATTGGCACATCACAACAATGGATACTATCCTTCATAACAAATTCTACGTGGCCCCGAATGGCATACTACCTGGCAATTATGGCTATCACCATCAGTTTGTTACAGGCTCCATCTATACAAGGGATCCTCCTGATATATTTTCTCTCCAAGCTAAAAAATTCTATTTCAATTCTCTCAAGCACTCCATTTCTGTTGGTCAGAAGAACTGACTTGATCGTTGGAGGATCCTGTTGGAACCACCCCATCTCCGATCAGGGCTTATCTTGTAGGTCACCAGTGGCAATCTCATCTTTCCCAGCTTCAGCCTAGTCCGACATCAATTAGATTCTGCACCAACAAACACGAAGAAGCAAAAGATGGAAGGTGGCAAGAAGAAAAAGGCAAAGCCAAAAAAGAAGGCCACTGACAAGAAGAAATATTATCATTACAATACTGACGGCCACTGAAAGCAGAACTGTCCTCTATACCTAACTAGCCTAAAGAACAAGAAGGAAGTAGGTCCTTCTGGAGGTATGCTCATTATTGAATCTAATCTAATGGTTTCTTCTACATTCAGTTGAGTGCTTGATCTAGTTCTAATGCTCACTTGTACACTTCTATGCAGGATCTTGAGGAGAGTAGGAGATCAAGGGATGGTATGATGATCCTGTGCATCGAAAATAGAGCAAGAGTTGCTGCTGTGGCCATGGAAACATATCCTCTTCGACTACCATCAGGATTAGATTTAGTTCTTAGGGACTATTTTTATGTGCCTACAGCAAGCAAGTACTTGATTTCTATTTCATGTTTAGTACAGGAAGGATATGTAATTAGTTTTCTTAATGAAAGAAATAAAATTACAAGTAATTTTTTTATTAGTGGTCTCTACCAGTTATATATTGATGTTTCTATTTTCAATATCAAGCAAAATATGAATGCCATAGGATCAAAGCGACCTTGAGATAGTCAAAATGATAGGTATCTTTGGCACCTTAGGCTAGGTCATATAGCGGAAGATAGGGTTAACAAATTAAAAAAAATTTAGGCTATTCAGTTTGTTAACTTTCGAGTCATATCTGATTTGCGAATCATGCCTTTATGGCAAAATGGCCAAGCTCCCTTTTGTACGATATGGAAAAATGGCCAAGACCTACTTGTCCTAGTACACGCAAATGTATGTGGCCCATTTGACATGCCAGCCAGAGGCAATTATATCTACTTTATCACCTTTACCAATGATTTATCTTGGTACATATATGTGTATTTGATGCGACATAAGTCTGAAGCCTTTAAAAAGTTCAAAAAATTCAGACTCGAAGTAGAAAAATAGATAGAAAAAATTATTATGGTTCTTCGATCAGATTAAGGAGGTAAATATCTTAGTCAAAAATTTCTAAACTATCTCAAAGATAATGGCATAATCTCGCAATGAACTCCACCTGTAATGCCTCAACACAATAAAATTTTAAAATGAAAAAATCGATCCTTATTAGATATGGTTCGATCCATGATGAGCTTTACAAACCTCCCAAAGTTTTTTTGGGGACATAGTCTAATGACTACTATATATTTACTGAATAGGGTTTCTTCTAAAATCGTTCCTACCACATCATATGAGATATGGCATGATAAGAAACCAAGTTTGAGTCACCTCAAAATTTGGGGTTATCTGGCTTGTATCAAAAGACAGCAGGCAGATAAGTTACAATCTAGGTCCTTTAGAGCTTGGTTCATTGGATATCCTAAAGAGTCTTTAGGATATTATTTCTATCTTCTAGAAGACCATAATGTGATTGTGAGTCAACATGCCATCTTCCTTGAAAAATAGTTTATTCAAGATGGTGACATCGGGAGATAGATTAGGCTTGAGGAGAAAGTCTTCGATGAGCAATGAGCTAAGGAACCTATGGAGCCCAATCAGTTAGAACCAATCCAAACACTACCTCCACCACCTCATAGATCAAGTAGGATCTCTCATCCTCTTGAAAGATACTTAGGTACTATTCAAGAGGATGTAGAGAAAATATTTTTCATAGCAAATGAGGTTCATGATGATGATCCCAAGATCTATGATGAGACGATATCAGATATCGACTCCAAAAAATGGATAGAGGCAATAAGATTAGAAATTGACTCAATGTGCTCAAATTAAGTCTGGATCTTGGTAGATCCACCTAAAGATATAGTACCTTTTGGATGTAAATAGATCTACAAGGGAAAGATAGGTGCAGATAAAAATATAGAGACATTCAAAGCAAGGCTTGTAGCGAAAGAGTACAGTCAGTGTGAAGGCATTGATTATCAGGATACCATTTTGCTAGTAGCCATGCTTAAATCCATCCACATATTGCTTGTTGTTGCAGCCTATTTTGATTATGCAATATGATAGATGGATGTGAAAATGGCATTCTTAAATAGATATCTTAAGCATGATATCTATATGCAATAGCTGCTTGATTTTACATCCAATGATGGTGATCACAAGGTATGCAAGCTGCAAAGATCCATATATGGACTTAAGCAAGCATCTCGGAGCTAGAATGATCATTTTAAGGATGTGATCAAATCATTTGATTTCATAAAAAATGAGAAGTTCTGTATTTTCAAAAAGGTTAGTAGGAGTGCTATTGTCTTCCTCGTACTATACGTGAATGACATCTTCCTAATTGGAAATGATATTCCCATGCTGACCATGATCAAAATATGGTTGTCTAAAGAGTTTTCTATGAAAGATCTAAGAGAAGCATCCTCTATTCTAGAAATTAAGATTTATAGAGATAGATCAAATAGGATGCTAGGACTTTCACAAAAGATGTACATAGAGGAGGTGCTAAAGAGATTTAGCATGGAAAAAACCAAGAGAGATTTAGTACCCTTTAGACGTGGCATTCATCTCTCCAAGAAGATGTGCCCTAGCACACCTGAGGAGATTGAACACATGAGCAAGATCCCATATGCTTTGGCAATAGGAAGTCTCATGTATGCCATGCTATGTACATGATCTGATATTGCCCATGTTGTGAGTGTCACGAGCAGATATCAATCGAATCTGTGAGAAGAGCACTAGACTTCTGTGAAACATATCCTTAAGTACTTGAGAAGGACTAAGAATATATTTTTAGTCATTGGTAATGAAGAACTCCAGGTCCAGGGGTATATAGACTCGGACTTTTTATCCAATATAGATGATTGAAAATCAACATCTAAAACTCTATTTGTATGCAATGGTGGTGCTGTTAGCTAAAAAAGTTTCAAGCAAATGGTGATAGCAAACTCCACAATGAAAGCAGAATATATTACTGCATCGAAAGCTGTAAAGAAGACATTCTAGTATAACAAGTTCACTGCAGAGCTCGGAGTGATGCTATTAGATGTCATTCCACTGTATTGTGACAATAATGATGCCATAGCCCTAGCTAAAGAGCTGAGGTCCCACTAAAAATTCAAGCACATCATGGGGCAATTCTATCTGATTTGCGATTATCTCAAGAAGAGATACGTTGAGGTCAAGAGAGTCGACACCGTAGATAATGTGACTAACCCACTAACGAAGTCATTGGGACAACAGAAGATCAAAGCCCACCTTGAGAAGATGGGACTTATATTTGTAGCCAATTGGCTTTAGATCAAGTGGGAGTTTGTTAGATATATGTCCTAGAAGCCAGATTGGCTAAACACTTGAAATACACTTCTAAGAGTAATTTTATAATTTTGACTATAAATTAATAAATTTTTTTTTATCATAGTATGTATTTAAAAGTGTCTGTGATACATCCCTTAAGTTAATAGAAATGATAATTTATATTTTTAAGAGTTGAAAATTTAAGACATGAATTTCATAATTAACTTATAAATTGCTCCTAACCGTAGGATCATCACAAGGATGGTGATTGATCTGGAATATTGGTGTATGATTGCTTCCTTAGGATAGATAAGTCTTAAGTCTACAATGTGGAGATACCAGAGTGAGAGTATAGATACTCATTAGAGAATGAGGGAACTAAGCGTGACCATCTCGAGCAGTTATAAGGGAGTCTACCTTCTCGTTGATGACTGGCTCGACGTTATAGTAGTGTGTCTGGTTCTTTGACCTGAGGTGCATCGACAATTCATCTTGAGCGTGTTACAGTTTGACTATACCATAATTTGATTTTCTAGCCATTCGGAATCCTGAGGTATATGTTAGCTATAGCATGTTCATTGTAGGAATTAGATTGCACAAATAGGAGATCTATCTACCTCGGTAGATGAAGAATAGCCCTATGATGATCATGAGATTGAGTCTATAAGTCTATGGCCATAGTAGTTTGAAAATGATAGAAAGAGTTTCTATTAGGTTTTTACATCGAACTCGAATTAAATGATTAATTCAAATGACAGATATTGAGTTTGATGAGTTCACCTTAACCCTAACCCTGTCGGCGCTCAAGATAGAAGAACTCAATCATACAGGTAGCTGCACCAAGAGGTTTACTTTTAGTTTTGATGGCTTAGCATCATATACTGTTAGATGTCACTAATGGATTTTGGAAGCAATTAGAGTGATCTTGATGATCGATCATTCTGATTGTATGAATCGAAAAAGTTTTGGTCCATCAAAAGGTGTTTTAATGATGTCGATGATAGAGATCGCAACATATCTCATTACCATATGAAACTGAACCTAACTGGATCATACAAACAAGAATTTGGCTTTAGATGTCATCAATTGGGCTAATCTAGTTTGATTGATTTAGATTAGATATAATTAGATTCAAGAAAATCGTACTAGCACACGATTGAGCCAAACATTCTTCTTTTGTAATCATTTTGGTTCATCTCGATTGAGCCAAATTTGTTTAGACTCACTTAGAAACGTTGTCTTAGTTTGAGTAGAGCTTGTCTAGGTTAGAAAAGGGTTGTCTTAATTCATCAGCTGAATTTAAGACAATACCTATCAAATCCTATCACCTACCATTTCTAGTTTCTGGACAAGGGTCAACAATTGGCCCTAGATAATTGGACAAAGGGCCATGTGGCATGCACCCATTGGAGAGCACTTGGGGCTCTTGTCTCCTTGCTAAAAGAGGAAAGAAAGAGGGTGCATGCCACCATAGGGATGCGCCCCATGTGGATAAGGATGGAGTCCCATGCAGATGGGACTCTAAGGTTGCTTGATAGCCTTAAACTCCTAAGCACCATCTAGTTGGGTTTATCAATCCATGGTGCCTCTTTAGTGGATCTTTTAGGGACTCTCATCTAATTGGATTTGATGACATCACTCAGGCAATCAGATTAAGATCTGATTAAATTAATGAATCTAATTCATTGAGGCTATGGGGCACTATACGGCATAGCAGGGTTTTTTTAAAGCCTGTCTGCGCCTAGTGTTTAATCTCTATGCCTATCCACCATGGCTCAAGGCTACCCTCCTCTCTTCCAAGCCTCCCTCTGATCCTCTCTATCCCTTCTCGATGCCTAAGGAGTTGGGCACAAGTTCAAGAGCAGTCCAAGAAAGATTGGCACCCAGATTAGGAAGAAGACAATACTATTTCAAGAGACGATTGCTGCTACTTCAAAAGAAGTTTTGAAGAACCTTTAGATCAGATCCAGATCTAATCTTTAGAGCATTGATTCAGAAAGAGAAGATCTCTAGATCCTACTTGAGTGGACTCTAGTAGAGGTCAGGCACATGCATGGCTCGATCCAGGACCTTAGGAGCATCAGGATCATCGTTAGGGAATCAGATTATCCTAATTAAGTAACAATGGTGATTTAATTTTATTTTTTAATATCAGATCACCATGATTACATCTGAGAACTCTTATATCTAATCAGATCATTTAACATTTTTTTAGAAAAAATTGCCTCAGATCTGATTAGATCTGGACAATCCTGCAGTAGAAAATGAGATTTTCCTTCAGAGCTTTCTGGTTGATCCTTCAAATCTATCTCTGAAAGACATGCGTTCGTCTCACGAATAGTTTGTCTTCTTTCCTGATCTTTGTGCCAAATAGGATTGATCTTCCTTCTCAACTTGTGCCCAACCTTTGGCATGGAGAAGAGAGAAGAGATCAAAGGAAGGGAGGCATGGAGGGGTGAAGATGGCAACATATGGGCATGGGATGTCAAAAATAATGAAAACCCTAAGACACAAGGTCTCTTAAATTGAGCCTGCACCAAACTAGAGTCCTGATTGATCAAGCAATATAATTGCTTGATTAATCAGGCTCTAAACCTGATATCTCATATTGAAATACACCTGATCCCATCAGGTTTGTTGCCCAAAATTTTCCCCAAAATTGTCATACAAAATAGGAGAAAGAGAAGAAGTCTAGGCGCAATAAACTTCTTCCTAGAATTTGTTCTTTATCAAATTCCTTTGACCTAGTCAAATCAAGATTTGACTTGGTCAAAAGCTATCCATATGGGGCACACACCTAGGGGGACATGTGTCCTCTCCATGCTCCAAAAAACATCTGGGGGCATGTGCCCATAGAAATTCTCTAAGGGTGCATGCCTCCTGTCCCTTCTTTCTTACAATAGGATCAATCTTTGACCCTTATCTGAAATAAAAAGTGGTAGGTGATAGGAATTGGCAGGTGTTATCTTAAGTTCATCTGATGAATTAAAACAATCCTTTTCTGACCTGGATAGACTCTAATCAGGGTTTCAAAGTGAGTCAAACTCATCCAAGATGAACCAGAAAGACTACAAAAGGAGAATGTTAGGCTCAATCGTGTGCTAGCATGATTTTCTTGAACCTAATTGGATTTAATCCAAATCAAACAAATTGGGTTAGCTCAATTGATCACATTCAGACTCAAACCCTTATTTGTGTGACTCAGTTAGATTCAGTTTCGTATGGTAATGAGATATGTCATGATCTCCATCATCGACATCATCAAAACACCTTTCGATGGATCAGAATTTTTTTATTTATACAATTAGTATGATTGATCATCAAGATTATTCTAATTGCACCCAAAATCTACCAGTAATATCTAGCAGTATATGGTGGTAAGCCATCAGAATCAAAAATGAACCTCTCGGTTAGCTACCTGTGTGATTGGGTTCTTCTATCTTAAGCCCAAATTGGATTAGGGTTAAGGTAAATTTGTCAAACCCAATATCTATCATATGAGTTAATCATTTGATTCGAATATGATGTGAAACCATAACAGAAACCCTTTCTATCGTCTTCACACTACTATGACCATGGGCTTATGGACTCAATCTCATGATCATTATAGGGCTGCTCCTCATCTATCAAGGTAGATAGATTTTCTATTGGTGCAATCCAATTCCTACAATGAACATACTATAGCCAACATACAACTTAAGATGCATTATTGATGCATCTCAGGTTAAAGAATCAGATATATCACTACAGCATCGAGCTAGTCATCGACGAGAAGGTAGACTCCCTTTTGACTGTTCGAGGTGGTTATGCTCAATGCCCTCATTCTCTATTGAGTACCTATACTCTCGCTCTAGTATCTACATACCATAGACTCAAGACTCATCTATCCTAAGAAAGCATTCTTACACCGACCTTCTAGATCGATCACCATCCTCGCGATGATCCTACGGTCTGGAGTAGTTTATGAGTTAATTATGAAAATTCATGTCTTAAATTTTTAATTCTTGAAAATATAAATTATCATTACCATTAACTCAAAGGATGTATCATAGATACTTCAAATACTCATTATGATAAAAAATAATTTTTTTATTAATTTATAGTTAAAATTATAAAATTATCCCTAGAAGTGTATTATAAGTGTTTAGCCAATCTGGCTTCTAGGACATACATCTAACAGAGAATAACTCATTCATCAATGCATCAAAAGTTGGAACACTTTGAATGCTCCATAATTATTTTAGCTCGATAATAAGAAGCTACAAATAGACATCAATATCATTACCTACCTCCATCGGTTCAGGGATGAGAACTGTGACGAAAGCAAAGAATTTTTTCATACACATCCATGGTGCGAGGTTGTAAATATGAATAAACACTAGCCATACATTGTGGACGTTATTCATGTGCTTGGACAGTTTGAAACCATCACATGAAAAGCCCAACCTTACATTAAGTATCTCTTGCACGAAGTTGGGATATATTTCATTAAACTTCTGCCATGCCTCTCCATCAACTGGATGCATCAATGCATCATCTTTTATTTGGTCCTCTTTATGCCATCTCATGTCCTTCGATGTTCTTGCTGACATAAATAACTTTTGTAGTCTTGGAATCAAAGAAAAGTGTAATATCGACTTTTAAGGTACATGGATTAATGTGCCATCTTTATTCTATTTTCATCTTGATACACCGCACCTCATGTACTCATTTCAGTTGAAGGAGTCCATCTGAAAGGATTGCGACTGAAGGAGTCCATCCGAAAGGAGCACGACTGAAGGAGTCCATCCAAAAGGAGCGTGACTGAAGGAGTCCATCCGAAAAATATGTGACCAGAGGAGTTTGTCGTTTATAATATGGGACTTCATCCATCTTCAAAATTTATCATCAATCAAGGTTATCTTTATTCTATTTTCATCTTTATTCTATTTTAAACTTCAATGTCTCATAATTATTCTTCAAAATTTATGCATTGTCTAAAAGAATATCCTCCAAAAGCTCTAGTATGCAGTTCACTTCATTATTATTGAATTCATTGAAGCATTTTTCATGATACAATCGGATTAAGAACTCCAGCTTTGCTATCTTTTCACACCCAAGATACCATGGAATATTAGCATCCTCCATCAACCTACGTACCTTCTTCACATCCTCACTATTTATCATTCCACCAACCATAGGATCAGACACAGATATAGATGCACCATCATTATGGCCAACAAATGAAACAATATCACAAACTATTTATTCCACTCCATCATGTTGATCGCCTTCTTGTAGCCTACCCTCATCATGTTGATCACAATAAATTTCATAACCTACTTTAAAGCCATAAATAGTGAGGTGATCATTTACATCTTGATGAGGTAGCCACGGTCCACCAATACACTTCTTACAAGGATAGGATAAGTCCATGGTCTCCAAATTTCTCTATAGCAAAATTGTTGCCCAAGCATGGCTATCCAATAGAAGGGGTGAATTGGATATTTAAAAATTTTAGACTTTAATTATACTAAATTTTGAAGTTCTATGCCTGATGAAATAATATGAGACACAAGTATAGAATGAAAGTAATATGAATAACACAATGACAAACGCAGAAACCAAGCTTTTATAATGGTCTGGCGCCAAACTCGGCACCTACATCCACTCCATAAGTAAACCACTTGAGAATTCAACTATAATCACTTAATTGATTATAATTTGGTTGTTTTTCTTGGGCTCATAATCTAACCCACTTGGTTTTGACCAAGGCTCACCAACTACAACCTTTACAATGATTGTTTTCTCGGGCTAACAATCAATCTTGATTGATTTTGTCCTAGGCTCGCCAATCAAATCTTTACAATATCCAACTCTAGGCTTAGACCAACCCAAGCTTCTCATCCTAGGAAACTTGTAAACAAACAAAAATGCAATTACAATAAATAAAGAAGTTTAAAATGAAAAACTTAATGAAGCCTAAAAGAAGAGTTTATGAATTGAAGGTTTGTTTGCTTTGCTCTTCTTCTTGAATGCTTGAGAGAAATTGATGAAGCTCTTCAATGATTGTGCCTTAACTTCTCTCACTCTGAAGATGATTGGAAGGACAAAAGATTCTCTGAAAAAAAACTCTTCCTTCACTTTACTAAATGGCTCTCACAATGAATGAACTTAATGTAGCTTGAAGGCTTTTGAATGTATACGCCAAAAGTTCTTCTTGAAGTTTTTAAATATTTCTTATATATTTCAAGACTTTCCCACCACTCCAAAATATCTGAAGAGGTCCCATTTAATGTCTTAGGTGTTAGATATAAAAATCTAGCCATTGAAAAAAAGTTGGAGCTGAAATAGTATAGTTCTGAAAAAAACTAGCTGTTATAGTGATTTAGTTGACTAAATTTCTGACTTAGTAGACTAAGTTCCTTGGATTCAAAATTTTAGCCTTTCTGTGCTTTCGATGTTCTGCTATTTTTTGAGACTGAGTTGACTAATTCTTAGACTTTGTTAAAGTCTTCAGGATCTTGAACTTCAGCATTTTTGTGCTTTCTGTATTTTGCTATCATCTGATACTTAGTCGACTAACTCTCAGACTTAGACAACTAAATCTCCTAGGTCCTAAATTTTAACCTTTCTGTGCTTTCTACTTCTACTATCGATTGATACTTAGTCGACTAACTCCTAGCTTAGTCGACTAAGATTGCGTACCAAGCATGCCATTTAGTTTTTAACAGCCTTTCTTCTCCAATTTCTTTTGTAGGCTAGACTTGCTTTCTAAATTTAATTTAACTCTCATTAACCATTCTTTTAGAGTGTGCCTAGTCATGATTTTCTTCAAAAGCCTCTTGATTGGTGGTACTCTATTTAATTGATAAATATCACTTGAGATATTCTGAGTACTTGAAATTTAAACTAGACATCCTCAAAAACAATATTAGTAACTTAACAAATTACACTCAAATGCTTTTGTTATCATCAAAATCAGTCCAGAGGTCAATAATCTCCTCCTTTTTGATGATGACAAAATCCTTTAAGTATACCTTTCTTTCAAATTTTAATATAATTTTTATGCACTCAATTTATATGCAATTTATTCATTCATACATTATCAAATTTTACATGCTCCACCTAAATATGATAACTATGTTCAGATTAATTTATGATTTTGTATATACTCTCCCTTAATATGTGCTAACTGATTTATGAGATTTTAAAAATTCATCTTCTCATCTTTGAATCAATTAAATGCTTCAAATTACTTATTATATATTGAAATTATAATTACAAATCCTTCTCCTCCTTTTTATCATTATCAAAAAGATAGGTATTATCAATCAAGAGCAATATATTATACACAAGAGACAATCCATCACATAGTGCATATGCAAATGAGGGAAAATAAGAAACTTCATTTATATATATTAAAAGTTTGAACATAAATATAAAGCCAAATGAGCAAACAAGTTTGAAGTTCAAAATGAGCTTAAATTATTACAAGTGTTGGGTCAAGTACAAAAGGATGTTTAAGCTCAAAGGTATGCAACTATATATGGCCTAATTTAAGGTAGGGTCAGGATGAATTGAGGAGGATCGATCCATAGCCACCTAAGAATGCTGCTTGGCAAGGACATGCTCCACAGCACTCTCTACCAAAGCAGGAAGTCGATCAGATACCTCATCAACATCATGGTGCACTATATCTGCAATCTGTTCTTCTTCAAGCTAGACTGATATTGGTAGCACTGGCCGATAGATGGACCTGCAGATCTTGGCATGGGCTCAGGCACTAGCATGGGCTCTTCTTCATCATCAACTTTGGTCCATTTTTCATTCACTTTTCTAAAACCCATCCTCTTCAAGAGTTTTCATCATATGTATCAAATGCTTCATCTTCTTGAATGAGTCACCCTCCATATCTATACCGAACACTCTAAATATGATGGTAAGAAATTTTCCATAGGGTGAGCCAATTTCTCTCTCATCCTTTCCTCTTACATGGTTTTCATTATCAAAGCATGGAAATTAAATTTTCCTTCTTCAATATATAATAAAAAATTCCCACGTCATTTCTTGTCACATAATCAAAGTGGCCAATCTGGGGTAGAAAAATCTTACAAACCATGTGATGTAGAAGACGATGCATGGTACTCAAATGCTTTGCCAAAATCTTTTCAAAATCCAAAGCATCATCTTTGTTAAACAGCAAATGAAGTCCTTCTTGTCGATCATCAAGCCTCTCAGCCCCTTCCACTGGAGTCTTCAGTAACTGCCCTAGGTTTTCAACTATCAAATTTATCTAAACTCCTTTGACCTTAGTTTCTAGTGATTGAGCACTGATCTTTGCATTTCTATAAAACTCTCTCACTAGATTTGGATAAGTGGACAATTTTAGTGAACATAAGTACTCCCACCCCTGAAATTTGATGCACTCCCCAATCTCAAACCCTTGTTTTTCTAGAAAAGTAAAATCTATCTTTCTTTCAGTAGTCACAGCCCTTGAAGAAAATGGTATTACCTTTGAGGGATAGGGTGTGACCTAAGATGGGATTTGAATGGGAGTAGAAAATAGAGTGGAATGATGGAGGGATTTCACTAAGCAGCTTGAGCAGCAAAAGGAGGAGGAGAGGAAGGTGAAGACATTATTGGAGGTGCACGAACCAAATGGGATTGTGGCTGCTTAGTGGTGTCCATGCATTTCTTCGACCGATGCTCATACATCCATTTTTCATGAGGTGTAATCTGAGGATGCATGCACAACTTCTTCTTCCTCGATGACATGGATCCAAAACCTATTCTATTAGGGTTTTATGGGCTTTGATTTGGGTTTTTCTGCAAGAAATTTGGATGCCATAGGGTTCTAAGGTGGGATGGCTAAGAAAGGTGAATAGGAAAATAAATAAGGTCTCATGGGTATTCAATTTTATAAATAGGATTCCTGATACTTAGCCGACCAAGTCTAGGCTCTTGGTCGACTAAGTCTTAGTTGACTAAGATTTTAGCTTAATTGGCTCAATTTGGCACAAAACTGAATGGTTAAAGTTTCGATAAAAAAAAATTGCAATGAGACATGCCTTTCCAATTGAATTTAAACATGGATGATTTAAGAAAAATTCATCACATTACAACAATCATTTCAATATACAATCAAATTTATTAATTTCAATAATATGGATCAAATAGCTCTAATTGCTTTCTTATGGCATAGAACCTTTCTTTATTTAAAGGTTTAGTAAACATATCTGCAATTTGATTTTTAGTTGGCACAAAACTCAAGAATTATGTCATTGTTTTGTACATGGTCTCTAATAAAATGATGTCTGACCTCTATATATTTTATTCTTGAGTATAATATTTGATTCTTTGTTAAATTTATAGTACTAGTACCATCACATCGAATAGGAATGTTGTTACAAGTGATACCATGTCCTCTAGTTACTATTTGAACCATAGTAGTTGAGCACAACAACTCCAAACAGCAATGTATTTGACTTCCACCATGGACAGGGCTACTAAGTTTTGTTTTTTACTAAATTATGAGATCAAATTTACTCCTAAAAATTGACATATTCTACTTGTACTCTTTCTATCTAAGCAACAACCAACAAAATTTGAATCACTATATCTAATTAAATCTAGTGAAGATTGTTTTGAGTATCATAAGCCTACATCTTGAGTATTTATCAAATACTTAAAAATTCTTTTAACTGCAGCTACATGTCATTCTTTAGGATTTGATTGATATCAAACACACATGCATACACTAAATATTATATCAGGCCTACTTGCAGTCAAATAAAGCAAAAATTCAATCATATCTCAATATAACTCAAGATCTACTATTTTTTCTTTTGCATCTTAGTCAAGCTTATAACTTGTGCTCATAGGGGTGCCACTATCTCCAACATTCTCCATCCCAAATTTCTTTAGCATTTTTTTTTATGTATTTTCTTTGGTTGATGAAGATCTTCTTATATGATTGCTTGATTTGAAATCCAAGAAAGAAATTAAGTTTCCCCATCATGCTCATCTCAAACTCTCCCTGCATGAGACTAGTAAATTCTCTACATAAATCCTCATTAATAGCTCCAAACATAATGTCATCAACATATAATTGCATGATTAGTAAATTATTTGATTTCTTTTGATGAATAATTTTTTATCTATATTTCCTCTTTTAAAATTATTATTTAATAAAAATTTACTTAATCTATCATACCTAGCCTTAGGAGCTTGTTTTAATCCATATAGTTCTTTCTTAGGCTTATAAACATGATTGGATAATTCTTGATTTTTAAAATCCGAAGGTAGTTCTACATGAACTTCTTCCTTAATTAATCCATTCATAAATATACTTTTTACATCCATTTAAAAAAGTTTAAAATTCATATAGCAAGCGAATAATAAGAGCAATCTAATAGCTTCAAGTCTAGCTACAAGTGCAAAGGATTCATCAAAATTAATTCCTTCTTCTTGATTGTATCTTTGTGCAACCAATCTAACCTTATTTTTAATTACATTGCCCTTCTCATCAAGTTTATTTTTAAAGACTCATTTAGTACCAATTATAAGAAAGTTTTTAGGTCTTTCAACTAGTTTCCAAATTTTATTTCTTTCAAATTGGTTTAACTCTTCTTGCATTGCTAATATCCAATCTGAATCCTCATTAGCTTAAATTATATTCTTAGGTTCTAAGTGAGATACAAATGCAATATGATTCATAGTTTTTCTAATAGATGATCTAGTTTTAACTCCATGAGATGGACCATCTATAATTAATTCTTTAGGATGATTGTGATCATACCTCCACTTCTTTGGAAAAGTAGATGTACCTTGCTCTTCTTGGAGTTATGACTCCCTTTCTTCATCATATTGCTTTTCTCCTTCTTTTTCTTGTGAAGGAGTTTCCTCAAGTATCATATTTTTCAATTTTTTTTCTAGATTATCTGCATCCATATCAAATTCTTCTTCTCTTGCTTTAGGAGAATTAGATTCATCAAAAATATCATGCATAGATTCCTCTACAACTAGTATTCTTTTATTAAACACTCTATATGCTCTACTATTTATTGAATAACCTAGGAAAATGCCTTCATCTGATTTTGCATCAAAGTTATCTAATTTATCTTTACCATTTATCAAAATAAAATATCTACATCCAAATGCTTTAAAATATGAAATATTAAATTTTTTTTCTTTGTAAAGCTCATATGGAGATTTTTTCAAAATAGATCTAATTAGTGCTCTATTTAGCACATAGCATGCGGTGTTAATAGCTTCCATCCAAAAATATTTTAAAAGATTACTTTTACAAAACATGGTCCATGCTATTTTAATTAATATTCTATTCTTTATTTCTATTTTTTCATTTTATTGGGGTGTTCTAGAGGCTAAAAAGTTATGATTTATTTTATTTTTAAAGCAAAAATATTTAAATTTTTATTTTTCAAATTCTGTGCCATGATAACTTCTTATGTACAAAACATTGCATTTTTTTTGTTATTTTGTTAAATAGCTCAACAAATATATCAAAGGCATTATCTTTATGAGATAAAAATAAAATCTTAGTATATCTTGAAAAATCATCTGTTATAACAAAATCATACCTTTTTCCTCCTAGATTGGTAGTTGGAATTGGTCCAAATAAGTCCATATGAAGTAACTCTAGAGGTCTAGTTGTTGAAACAATATTCTTGGATTTGAAAGATGATTTTGTTTGTTTACCAAGTTGACATGCTTTGCATACCTTGTCCTTTTCAAAATTTATTTTGGATAAGTCTTTTAATAAGTCAAGCTTGATTAATCTAGACAATGAGTCCATGTATACATGACCTAGCCTATTATGCCATATCCAACTAGATTCATTTATTTTAGCATTCATAGCAACAAAACATTCAATATTTTCATTTTTGAGTTCATTAACATCAACAACATATACATTGCCATGTCTATTTTTTATGAACTTAATGCTATCATCAAATGAATTAGTTACTATGCAATGAGATAATTTAAATATTTTTTATCACATAATTAGCTAATACTAATTAGTTTGTGCATTAAACTATCAACTAATAATATATTTTCTATACAAGTAGAAGGTATGATCAAAATATTACTGAGACCAATAATTTGTCTTTACCATTATCTCTAAATGTTACCACACCTCCATCCATTGCTTCAAGAGAGATAAATTGAGATCTATCTCCCATTATGTGTCTCGAATATTTGCTATCTAGGTACTATCTTCATTTAGCTCTCACAGATGCCAAGCACTCCTATATGATAAAATCAAGTAGATTTAGGTAGCCAAGCTAACTTGGGTCCTTTGAGGTTAGTACAAATGATTCCTTTTGGAATCTAAATTTGTCTTATTTTTTATTGGTTTGTGTTAACATTCTTTTTTGCATTAAGTATTTTGCATTCAATTGTTTTATGCCCAACTTTGTTACATCTAAAACAAGTTATGGCCTTACTTTGACTTTAAGATCTTTCGAATACATTCTTTAGGACTTTTTATTTTCTTAGTAGATTATATCTTAAACCAGCCTTATCAAAAACCATCTTCTGATTAGCAATCAACATTTGAAGATTTTTTGAACTAATCATATATCTATCCATAATTGATCTTAATCTTACTATTTCATCTTGCAAGGATACATTCTTTTCATTTGATTCATCTAATTTACTTTGTATTTCTTTCTTATCTTCTTCCACTTTGGCTTTATCTTTATTTAAAAGTTGATTATCTTTCTTTAATTCTTTAATCCTATGTGATAGCTTTTTAAAGTCACTAATTAAGTCATTAAAAGCATCATATAATTCTTCAAATATAAAATCTAAAATTGAAGTATCATCATTTACTTTATCATCATTGTGTACCATAAGGCAAAGATTTGCCTTTTCTTCTCTTTGATATTCTTCCTCACTTAAAATAGAGTCCTCATCATTGCTCCATGTGGCTTTGTATGGTTTCTTCTTTTTTCTTTTGAAGCTTTTCTTCAACATAGGATAGTCCATTCGGAAGTATCCGGATTTCTTGGACTCATAGCAAAGAGGTGGTTGATCCTTTTCTTTTTCTTCTCTTCATCTTTACTACCTTCTTCTTTATTATATTTTCTTCTAGGCTCAGATTTCTTCCTTCTCTTCATGAACTTTTTGAATCTTCTTGCTATCATGGTCATCTTCTCATCATCTTCCAAGTTTTATTTGGAATCACTTTCTTTGTCATGGATGGTAGCAGCTTTAAGGGCTATAGTTTTCTTTTTCTTCTCCACTTCTTCCTTCCCTTGGTTCATATTTAGCTCATAGGTCATAAGAGAACCAATGAGCTCTTCCAATATTAACTTGTTTAAGTCTTTTCTTTCTTAAATGGCTATCACTTTTGGCTCTCAATTCTTCAATAAGGATCTAAAAATTTTATGCACAATATCACTATTAGAATAATCTTTTCCAAGACTCTTTAAGCTATTTAATATATCGATGAATCTTATGAACATTTCGATGATAGTTTCATGTGGTTCATTTTGAATAATTCATATTTATGTACCAACATATTTATCTTAGATTCTTTGACTTGATTTGTACCCTCATGGATAACTTCAAGTCTATCCCAAATTTTTTTGATAGATGAACATGTTGATATCCTATTAAACTCATTTGCATCCAAAGCACCATATAATACGTTCATTGCTTTGGTATTGAGTTATGCTTCTCTTTTGTCATGTTCATCCCAATCCTTTTTGGGTTTTAGAATAAACATGCCATCAATTATGATTATGGATGTCTAAGGGACTTTTACTATGACATTCCATATGTCATAATCTTGTGCTTGAATAAATATCCTCATTCTTGTTTTCCATTAGGTATAATTTATTCCATTGAAAAGCGGAGGTCTATTGGTTGATTGCCCTTCAACCAATGAAGTCCCAATTAGATTTGCCATTAAATCTTTGGCTCTATAATCGTTAGGTCAACAACTAATATGAGAGCACCTACTCTGATACCACTTGTCGCCTAAGGATGGCTATCCAGAAGGGAGATGAATTAGATATTTAAAAATTTTAAACTTTAATTATGCTGAATTTTGAAGTTGTGTGCTTGGTGAAATAATGTAAGACATAAGTTTAGAATGAGAGCAATATGAATAACACAATGACAAACACAAAGATCAAGCTTTTATAATGGTTCGATGCCAAACTCGGCATCTACGTCCATTCTTCAAGTAAACTACTTGAGAATTCAGCTATAATCACTTAATTGATTATAGTTCGATTATTTTTCTTGGACTCATAATCTAACCAAATTGATTTTGACCTAGGCTCACCAACTATAATCTTTACAATGATTATTTTTCTGGACTAACAATCAATCCCGATTGATTTTGTCCTAGGCTCAACAATCAAATCTTTACAATATCCAACTTTAGGCTTGGACCAACCCAAGTTCCTCATCCTAAGAAACTTGTAAAACAAACAAAAATGCAATTACAATAAGTAAAGAAGTTTAGGAAGAAAATCTCAATGAAGCCCAAAAGAAGAGTTTGTAAATGGAAGGCTTATTTGCTTTGCTCTTCTTCTTGAATGCTTGAGAGAAGTTGGTGAAGCTTTTCAATGATTGTGCCTTGACTTCTCTCACTCTGAGGATAATTGGAAGGATAAAAGATTCTCTAAATAAAACTCTTCCTTCACTTCATTAAATGGCTCTCATGATGAATAAACTTAATGTAGCTTGAAGGCTCTTGAATGTATATGCCAAAAGTTCTTTTTGAAGTTCTTAAATATTTCTTATATATATCAAGAATTTTTCATCACTCCAAAATATTTGAAGAGGCCCCATTTAATATCCTAGCCGTTAGGCATAAAAATCTAGCTGCTGAAAAAAAGTTGGGCAGAAAAAATGTAGTTTTGAAAAATACTAGCCATTATAATGACTTAGTCAACTAAGTTTCCTAGATCCAGAATTTCAGCCTTTCTGTGTTTTCTATATTTTGCTATCTTCTAAAACTAAATTGACTAACTTTCAGACTTAGTCGACTAAGTCTCTTGAATCCTGAACTTCAATCTTTCTGTGCTTTCTATATTTATCTTTTGATACTTAGTTGACTAACTCTCAAACTTAGTTGACTAAGTTATCTAGATCCTGAATTTCAACCTTTTTGTGCTTTTTGCTTTTGCTATCCTTTGATACTTAGTCGACTAACTCCTATCTTAATTGACTAAGATTGCATGCCAAGCATGCCATTTATTTTTTGACAATCTTTCTTCTCCAATTTCTTTGATAGACTACACTTGCTTTCTAAACTTGATTTAACTCTCATTAACCATTCTTTTAGAGTGTGTTAAGTCTTGATTTTCTTCAAAGGCCTCTTGATTGGTGGTCCTCCATTTAATTGATAAATATCACTTGAGATATTGTGAGTACTTGAAATTTAAACTACACATCCTCAAAAATAATATTAGTAACTTAACAAATTACACTCAAATGCTTTTGTTATCATCAAAATCAATCTAGAGACCAACAAAAATCAAAAAAATTTTGAAGTCCAACCTCATATTCTGGCAAGAGCCTACTAATTTTCATCCACTCCTTATCCATTTTAAAAATGATGATACTACAATTAAATCATGTGGAACTTAAATTATATACCAATGCATTGTAAATAACTCATAAGCCATAGTTGACATTAAACATCATTTTCATATACATCTAATTAAATGCATCCTACCACTAACTAATTGATAAAGATAGGTCCTATCCCATTCAAAAATTATATTAATTCTATAGATTCATTACAGTAATCAAATGACACTCAATAGGGATTGAAAAAAATTTTGGAAGCATTTTTTTTGTATCTCCATCTATCAGATCATCAGCATCAACATTCATAGTTGTCAAAATCAAAATTTTACTGATCAATGAAGCTAAGGCTATTGGATCAAGATGATCTTTTATGATGATACTCTAATGATAATTATTTAGATAATGAATGGTGAAGATGGATATTAAATTTTAGAATTATGCAATAATTAGAAAAAAATATGAAAAAAAGATATAGCAGTGGTTACACATAACCGCTGCCATAGGTTAGTCTACAGCAGCAGTTAGCAGTCACACGTAACCGCTGCCTTAGGTTGGACCTGTAGCAGCAGTTAACTATAACCACTATGATAGGTTGGACCTATTATAGTGGTTATTTGTTACCGCTATCGTATCTTCAATCAATGGCTATGTGTTGGAAAGTATGCAGGGTTTGATGCATGAATTTTAAAATTTTTTTGAAATATAATGTAGCAAAAGTTGTAAATTAAACCATTTAATCTACAAATGCATGTAATCTAATTACTAAACCCAATATCTAGGATCTATAATATTTCATAATGCATGCATAAATCTAAAAATAAATATTTTGATATTGATCAAATTAATATCCTAGATTTAGAATAGTTCTAGATCTAAATCCTAGATCACATCTAGGTGAGAGAAGAGATCAAATCTCTTACCTTAGCATGGTTTGAGAACTCCACGATTGATTTTTGTTATTGCCTTGGAGCTGCACATACATCTGACCTCTATAAAAAGTCCACATGAGGCTGCAACAAAATCAGAAGTTCATCGAACAAAGATCCGCTCGAAGTGCTAGCTTCTCGCAGATCCCTCTGGATGATTAATCTAAAATTTATTCGTCGGATCTCTCGAAGACTCCATGAGATGAAGAATAAGAGGAGGAATAAGGAAGAAATCCAATCTTTGGATCTCTCATAAATTAAAAATAAAATATATTAAAAAATATCCTAAGAGAAGACAAATCTTCTCTTTTAGGACATCAACGATTGATGTCCTGAAAACATCTTTATGCTAGGACAATGGAAGATCTTTTTCCTTAGACTTTTCTCATGTTTTCAAATCTTACACTTGCTGATTTTTCTTATAGAAAAATCCAACATAGCATGGAGAAGAAGGATTCTAAAAGAAACCCTAAGAGAAGACCTTCTCTTCTTCTTCTCTCATTAGGACATGATCAGATCATGTCCAAAAATTGATCACCATGCCCCAGTATCTTGGAGCATAGATTTTCATGCCCTCTTTCTCTCTCTCTCTCTCTCTCTCAAATTTTTATTATATAAAAATCATATGAAATAAATAAGAAAAAAATATTTAAAAGAAAAAATAAAGAGAAGACAATCTTCTCTTACCTTTGTCCCTTCAAGACATCAACATTTGATGTCTTAATTGAAGGCTCTCCTCCAAGAAACTTGGTGCCCCAAAACACCCACACCATCCTCACTTTGTCTTCTATTTTTTGGTGAACTTTTTAGAATTTCTGATGCTAAAAACTTAGAAGGAGGCATCTAACAAAATAGGTAAGACTAGGTCAATTGAGCTAGTCAAAATAAATTCAAATATGAAAGTTAGGGAGGCGTCCAACTCTTGGATGCCTCCTCCTCAAAATTTTACATGGAGAAACAATAGAGAATGCCCCCCCCCCCCCAAAAAAAAAGAGCAACAAAAAGTATAGGTGGGCATGGAGAAAAATGGCGCAAGAGAGGGGAAGAAATTTTGGTTTCATAGGACTCTTTCTCATCTTGCCATGTTTGATCAATTCAAACAAGATTCCAAACACAAAATTTAATTTCCAAAACCATCTAATGTGGGGCATGGAAAATCAATCTTATGCATTGAAAATCATGTAAAAAATATAAAAATAAAATTAGTGGGCGTGTAAGTTCTAGAGTGGCACAAGGGAGAAACAAGGAATCCTAGTCTAACTAGGATTCTCATGTATTGACTAGGTCAAACCAATTTTTACCCCAATTAAAATATGATTGGTGCAAGCCTAATTATGGGTGATCCTAGTCCAACTACAAATCCAATTAAGTTAGGTTTAAACCATATTTAGATCTAATTTAAATCCTAACTCAATTATGAATTAGGTGCACTCAAATCCTAGTCCAATTAGGAATTACTTTTTTCTTGTAATTGGCTTATCCAATAAACCAATTAAACTTAATCTAATTAAGTCCAAACCAATTATAATTAGATCTAATTCAATTAAAATTGATCTCAATCTGATTGCTCAATCAGATTGAGCCAATTAGCAATCCAATTGCTAATCGATCCTCCTGCAACACTTGCATTAGGTCAAACATCAATTGCATTGAATGTTTGACCTTAGAATGATTCTCAATCATCGATTAATCATCTGATTAGGTTACAACCTTTTATGTATGTGACCCCATAGGTTTGAACTTAAGTCGATAGCATAGAAATTAATTTTTATAAGAATCAAAGTAACCATCTAGCAATGGTTTCCGATGTTCGGATAGGTCGAATGAATGCAAAGTAACATTCTTAGAACCCTAGCCCATGGTTACCGTATAATTCATCCTTTTGATCAATAATGCTCAAGATGATTTTGAGTATGCTATCAACACTCATACAAGTCATCTCTATTGTGTCTTAAAATTTTACAAATTTCGTGACTCCTCATGAGGATTATCCAGGCCTAGGTTTTGCTAAATTGAAACATAATGAGTCATTCTCTTCCTAAAGCTAATCAAGAATGATTAATCCCATCTTGACTCACACACCATCTCTATAAGTACTTGACTATACTCAAAAATCTTTCGAACCTATATTAGAAATAGAAGCAGTCTGTTACCAAAGTACAGTGAGTTGCTTGCAAGTCACCATGGTGATTTTAGGTCGGAGGGATACTTATACCTGTTGGCCTTTGCTACCTACTCTTGATAGTAGAGTGCTACATTAATCATGTTCATTGTAGATGTACTCCTACATCTTACCTGGATGCCATACCAGTGTCTCTACACCACTTGGTTATGAGGACAACCAACATATATGGCATACAACGACCTACACTCAATAAGTTATCATCCTTATTAATAACTTATCATTTGGTTGTGAACAGTTTAAGAACCAACCGATAAATCCTTCTTTATCGATTAATTATAATTCTAAGGACTTCATCATAATTTAAGATTTTATTTAAGAAAGATAGAACTTTTATAATGAACCAGTCAAATAACAATTACTATTGGATAATTCATATACTAATTCTAATTATCTATCACTTAGATGATTGGCTTTAGGACACATTTCCCAACAACTCTCACTTGGACTAAAATCAATCAAAATGATATCAAATATTCTATCTTCCACTTGAGTTCATAGAACTCCTTAGTTTCGAGGCCTTAGCAAATAGGTTGGTCAAGTTCTCCGTATCCATCGATCTTCTAAAAATTGACATCACCTTAATCTAAAATCAAAGGGAGTCATAATGTAGAATATGCTGATCATTCGATTCTTTAGCCTGAGCTATGGATTCAGTGCTATGATTGGACTGGACCATCGATGGAGGGTACCACTCCTAACTTGCTAATGAATCTCAACAACTACATAGCTTACATGGCAGCATCATATATCACGATGTACTCTACATCACTAACTGAATAAGCTATAGTATCCTACTTGGAATCTTTTCAGCAGATTGCTCCTGTAATTAGGATATGATCCGACACTCTCTTATTATCATCTTGTTCTGATTGAAATTAAAACATTCATATGTTTTAAGTTAGTATTTCCATATTTGAGTCACTGGACTTTAGTATTTTCCAAATATATGAGGATTGTCTATACAATCTTTTAGTGATTCTCACTTAGATCAGACTGATATCTACTCACTATCATTAATGAGTATACCATATCTAATTTTGAACATGAAAAATTAGATTACAGCTAAACTTTTATTCCTTGCAATGCTGAAATGCCATTCTCGATTAAGAGAACGTCATCTATAGACAACACAAGGAATAACACTATAGAATATTTTACCCACTTACAAATATAGGGTTTATCTTTATTCATAACAAAGATATACATTCAAAAGGTATGTTCCAAAATTGAGATAATAGCCAAATGGGCTTTGCAGTTCTTTATCTTTCCGTCTACACTACTATGATCTTTTTGAAAATTCATTCACACCTAGTAGATTTTATCCCTTCAGGTGAATCATCTAGTTTCCACAAACTATTGATTTTCATGGACTTTAATTTGGAATATATGGCTTTAAGCCATTTCCTAGAATCAGACTACTGCATTACATCCCTATAGATGATCGAATTCTTGTTGTTTTCATCGAGCTCAACAGGATCGCCATCTCGGACCTAGACACTAAAGTATCTGTTTGGCTAATGCGGTACTCTACCGAATCTTCTTAAAGGTGCTACTTTAATGGACTCCGAGTTTGATCTGATCAAATTCGGTTCTGTAGGTTTACTAGATTATGTTGGTTTTTTTCTACCAGTCAAACATCTCAAAGTCCAATCTTAATAGGCATCAATTCCTTCTCTAAAAAATTTTTTTCCAAAAGGAATGCTCTACTACAGATGAACATCTTATGTTCCTCAGCATGGTAGAATTAATAATCCTCAAATATCTATTGAATCAAGATCCAAGTTTATCTATGTGCAAACCTTTGACATAGACTGATCAATTCCAAACTCGAAGGTGAGAGAGTCTAGGTCTACGCCCGATCCATATCCCATATGGAGTCTTTACAATAGATTTACTTGGTATATTTTCAAAGCAAAACTAGTAGTCATAAGAATACAATCCTGAAATAGGCAGACAAGTAAATCCTATCATGGATTGAATCATGTCTAACAAAGTTCAATTTCTCCTTTCAGATATACTTTGTTCCAAAAAGGAATTCATTGAGAGAGAATCCAATTCTCTCCTAGATATGTCACAAACTTATTGGATAAGTATTCACATCTTCAATCTGATTGAAGAGTTTCAATACCATTTTTAGTTTATTTTTCTATTTCATTATTGAATCATTTGAACATTTCAAATAATTCAAGCCAGATGCATCCATGCCCAAATAGGTCATCTATAATGAAATATTAATATCTTTTTTTGACACTTAAGTTCGTAGGTCCATATGCATCACTACGTATGAGACTTAGAACTTTATCATCTCCTTCACCTTTTCTATTAAAAGGTGACTTTGTCATCTTCCCAAGAAGACAACACTCATAGGCTATCAATGATTTACAATCATTGATGTCATGGTTTCACTCTCAAGCTAACCTGTTTATCTTGTTCTTAAGCCTACAATACCAAAGACAGACATCCATGATATAATCTAACTTGGATGTTTATTAAATATATACATTACACTTAACAGGCTGTATATATGTTAAATATTATTTTTTTATTATCCATATATTATTGTAATATTATTTATAATAATATCATAATAATCTTTTTTATTGATATATAATAGCTATCTCTGACCAAAAGGTCAATAGAGATCACATTTATCATAAACGATGGACAATGGTGATAATCACTCAAAATGATCTCTTTTGAAAATAAGCTTGACAATTCCTAAAGCTAGGATTGAAATAAGACTTCCATCATCAATGTTCAGGTATTTCTCATCATTTTCAAACATTCCAGTTACCTATAGTCTTTGCAACAAATTGCATAAGACCACCAGTATCTAATACCCAGGTAGTAGAATTACATACAGAGAAATTTCAAGATGTTATCATATAACATCCTTGATAAGCAAATCTTGCTTCTTTCTCTTGCTCAGCCTGTTATAGTCAAGGAAAGCAAGATAATACTTCTTCCTATGACCTTACTTCTAATAGTAGAAGCACTATGCTAGATTTGGGTCAATATTGGATTACTTATTTTGATTGAGCTTAGAAGCTCCAATACGAATCCATTCGTACTACTGAACCAAATTCAACTTTTGATACTAATTATCAAAGTTGGATCCCATAAGTCATCACTGTCTAACAATGATTGGTGCAATTAGGGTTTAGCCTTATTTTAGAAAAAGAGAACAATGACCTAAGTATATGAATTATTTTAAGCTTAAAGACTTCGACTTTAGTCTTAAAATTCTCTCACAATTTTATTCAAATTGGTAGCCTCTACCTCCAATTCAGAGAATCACTTTAATTCTCGAGTAGATACTAGAATCCACATAGACTACACACAAGCCCGACTTTGGTCAGCTAATCCATGTGCATCTATGAGTTGGTTCATTAATAAATTATTTCTTCAAACAACTTTTAATAATTTAATTTTGCCCTAAAAATCTAATCAGTAGGCTTTGGCCTCTACTGTAAGGATCCGAATAGGTCCAACTATTAACATGACCATACTTGGTGCGTCTAATCAATGATTGATTAAGTCCAACTTTAGTTGGCCAACCTAACCACCATTAGAGAGACACTTTCAAGTTATCATATTATGAATGATAATTTCATTAATTAATAAGCACCAGGATTTTGGGCCTCCAATGATTATTGAGTTAATGGACCCATTATCATCCAACTTAATAGGAGGCTATGACTCAGTTATCTCCATAATTTTATCATTTTAAGGATCTAATAATTTTTAGAGGATGTAAGTTATTTGTGATTTAAGGATAGAAAAGACATTGACCAATTTGCTCCCACTGACTTCACCAAGTCAAGTCCTCCCACTGACTTCTCAAGTCTTTGACAAGGACTAGGATCAACATCGGTCCATGGGCGCCTAGATCAGTTTCACTAATATTTTATGTGACATGGGTTAGCATGAATCAATAAGCAATCTAATCAAGGCCTGATTAACCACATTGGTTAGGTAAGTGAGATCGATGGGAGAGTCTGCCAAGGCTTGCCTTAGACACCAACAAAAAGGGTCAGGTAAGCAGACTGCCAATTAAAAACTATCGGTCTGGGATGCTAGACTTACCTTAGACATCAATCGATTTATCAATTTTGATTTGGTCTGCCTAAGACTCGGGCTCGACCACTGAGCCATGATCAGCATCCATTTGTTAGATGTATGGACTTTGATCAACTACAACTATTGAAGTGATCTATCGAAATGACCTAATCCTAATTAACTATTAATTAGATTTGATCAATTTCTTAACTTAGTCCATATTTAATCTAATCCTAGGTCTAAACCAATTAAGGACCTCATCAAAGCTAACCCATTTTCTTTTAACCCTTGTTTTATGAAATTATCTTAGGATCTTTAAATCACAAACCTAGATCCTAAACAATCACTTAATTCTCAATTAAGTTCAAAGCTTATGTGTTTGAATTTATAGAACCTCAGAACTAATTTTTGATTAATCATTTAAAATATTTTTAAATTATAAATAATTTATATTGAATCATATTCAATATATGATTTTAGATCTGATTTATTTTAATATTTTAATCATATCCTAGGATTTTGAATCTAGAGTTTTGTAGAAACTAAGTTCTTAATTTAAATTTTATAAAATAAGTATATCATATATATTCTAGATTCAAAAATTATATATCAATATATGCAATAAGAGGATCTAGATCTAAATATAAAACACATCATATGGATCAGATCATATATCATTTAAAATTAGATTTAAAATCTAGGTGAGAGAAGAGATCAAATCTCTTACCTTAGCATAGGTCGAGAACTTCGTGGTTGATTTTTATTATTGTCTTTGGGGGTGCACATGTGTTTGGCCTCTACAGAAAGTCCACACAAGGCTGCAATAGAATTAGAGGTTCGTCGAATGAAGAACCGCTTGAAGTGCTAGCTTCTCGCGGATCCCTCCAAATGGTTAATCTAAAATTTATTCTTCAGATTTCTTGGACACTCTAAGAGATAAAGAATAAGAGGAGGAATAAAAAAGAAATCCAACCTTTGGATCTTTGATAAATCAAAAATAAAATACACTAGAAAATATTCTAAGAGAAGACAAATCTTCTCTTTCAGCACATCAATGATTGATATCCTAAAAATATCTTTATGTTAGGATAAGAGGAGACCTTCTTTCTTTGACTTTTTTGATGTTTCTAGATCTTACACTTGCTAATTTTTTTTAAAGAAAAATCTTATATAATATGGAGTAGAAGAGTTCTCAAAGAAATTCTAAGAGAAGACCTTCTTCTCTCATCAGGACATTATTAGATCATGTCCAAAAATTGATCACCATGCCCCAACATCTTGGTGCACAAATTCTCATGCCCTCTTCCGCTCTCTCTCTCTCTCTAATTTTTATCATATAAAAATTACATGAAATAAATAAGAGAAAAGTACTTAAAACAAAAATAAAGAGAAGACAATCTTCTCTTACATTTGTCCCTTCACGACATCAACATTTGATATTTTAATTGAAGGCTCTCCTCCAAGAAACATTGCACTCCAAAACACACACACCATCCTCACTTTGTCTTCTATATTTTGGTGAATTTTTTAGAATTTTTGATGCTAATTACTTAGAAGGATGCATCCAACAAAATAGGTAAGACTAGGTTAATTGACCTAGTCAAAACAAATTCAAATATGATAGTTAGGGAGGCATCCAACTCTTGGACGCCTCCTCCTCAATTTTCTACATGGAGAAATAATAGAGAATGCACAAAAATAGAAAAAAATGGTCAACAAAAAATATAGGTGGGTGTGGAGAAAAAGGGCGTAAGAGAGAGGAAGGAATTTTGATTTCATGGGACTCTTTCTCATCTTGCCATGTTTGACCAATTCAAACAAGATTCCAAATACAAAATTTAATTTCCAAAACCATCTGATGTAAGGTGTGGGAAATCAATCTTATGCATGAGAAATCATGTAAAAAATCTAGAAATAAAATTAGTGGGCGTGGAACTTCTAGAGTGACGTAAGGGAGAAACAAGGAATCCTAGTCTAACTAGGATTCTCATGTATTGACTAGGTCAAACCAATTTTTAATCTAATTGAAATATGATTAGTGTAAGCCTAATTATGGGTGATCCTAGTCCAACTAGGAACCCAATTAAGTCTAGTTTAAATCATATTTAAATTTAATTTAAATTCTAACTTAATTATGAATTTGGTACACTCAAATCCTAGTCCAACTAGAAATTATTTTTTTTTTGCAATTGGCTTATCCAATAAACCAATTAAACTTAATCTAATTAAGTCTAAGTTTATTTTAATTAAATTTAATTTAATTAAAATTAATCTCATCCTGATTACTCAATTAGATTGAGCCAATTAGCAATCCAATTTCTAATCGATCCTCCTACAACACTTGCATTAGGTCAAACATTAATCGCATTGAACTTTGACCTTAGAATGATTCTCAATCATCAATTAATCATTTGATTAGGTTACAACCTCTTATGTGTGTGACTCCATAAGTTCGAACCTAAGTCGATAGTATAGAAATCAATTTCTATACCAATCAAAGTAACCATCTAGCAATGGTTCCCGACGTCTGGATAGGTCGAATGTATGCAAAGCAACATTCCTTGAATCCTAGCCCATGGTTACCATATAATTCATCCTTTTGACTAATAATACTCAAGATAACTTCGAGTATGATGTCAACACTCATACAAGTCATCTCTATTATGTCTCAAAATTTTGCAAATCCCGTGACTCCTTAGGAGGATTACCCAGGCCTAGGTTTTGCTAAATTGAAAGACAATGAGTCATTCTCTTTCTGAAGCTAATCAGGAGTGGTCAATCCCATCTTGACTGACACACCAACTCTACAAGTACTTGACTGTACCCAAAAATCTTCCAAACCTATATTAGAAATACAAGCAGCCCGACACCAAAGTACAGTGAGTTGCTTGCAAGTCATAGTGGTGATCTCAAATCGAAGGAACACTTATACCCATTTACCTTTACTAGCTACTCTTGACAGTAGAGTGCTACGTTGGTCACGTTCAATGTAGATATACTTCTATATCTCACTTGGATGCCATACCAGTGTCTCCACACCACTTGGTTATGAGGACAACTAATGTATATAGCATACAACGATCTATACTCGATAAGTTATCATCCTTATTAATAACTTATCATTTATTCATGAACAGTTTAAGAACCATCTAATAAATCCTCTTTTATTGATTGATTGTGGTTCTAAGAACTTCATCATAATTTAGAAGTTTATTTTAGAAAGATAGAACTTTTATGATGGACCGGCTAAATAATTATTTTTATTAGATAATTTATATACTAATTTCAATCATCTACCACTTAAATGATTGGCTTTAAGACATATTTTCTAACACCACGATCACTGATAACCACTGCCATAGGTCCTACCTAAAGCAACGGTTAGGTAACTGCTACTATAACTCTCCAATATAGTAGTGGTTACAGACCCATAGGTCAGACTATGGCAGCGGTTATCTGTAACCACTGCCATAGTTTGCCTATGGTAGCGATTATTTGTAACAGCTGCCTAGTTGGGATCTATAGCAGTGGTTAAAGATAATCATTGCCATAATAAACGTTGCCATAGATCCATTCTATAGTAGTGCTTCTAGATAGACATGATACGTTGCTAGACATCAATCTGATTTTGTGGGTTCAATTGAATTAAAGAGTTTAATTTGATTACCAATTAGAAAGGTTTTTGATTATTCGAATCGGGTCAACTTGATTTGACCTAAATTGGTTTGGTTAAGTTCCAATCAAATTAGGTCAAATCACACCCAGATCCACTGCTAGCTAGATGTGTTATCCAATGGATCAAATACAAAAAAAATTAATTAAGGGTCTAATTGGATTAGATCATGTTTGCAATTTGAACATGCTAGTACATGTTGCAAACCCTAACACCTACATTCGAATTGGATTCAAATTTGGTTCCAATTTGGCTAATTAAATCTAATTTAATCCAAATCTAATTTGGGTCCTTAATTGGGTTGACCTTTGGCTTGTTGACCAAGGGATTGGGCATCCCACACCAGCATCTCACATGCCAAAGATTCTCTCTCTTGGCATGTGGGGGTTGTTTATGCGCATGGGTCTTCTGGCACATTGGTAGTTGGTGCCATTCCTTCTTATGCTTATCCACTTATTTATTCTACATAATATTTTGTTTACATAGTTTTTAGATGAGAGGAGGTGCAGAAGGCACTTCTGCTTGTGAATCTCCTTGGTTGTTATCTGGAATTTAGATAAGACTGGACTCCTAGCTGCCCACTCTCATGATTGGCACCACTTGGACCAAGAGTCCAAGTGGTTTGGAACTTTGACCCATTCCACGCCTACTTCAGATTAGGCATCCACATTTTAGGCCATTGGATGATCTTTTTATCTGATCAAAGTCCTACAATATTGGTGCCACATATTAAGTATCGTGATACTTTGGAAGAAACAACGTAGAATTTATTCCGAAGAGTCCTTCTGCGTGAAGCATCTTTTGGAATTAATTTTCTTGTTTCCATGTATCTAGATCTTAATATGGGATGTGAGATATTCTATAGGGGCATGAGAAATCAGATGGGAGAGGGTGTGAGATTATGAATTGGCGCCCCTACGTAATCTACAAATAGGGGGCGCATCAGGCTTCCGAGGCATTCAATCCCATTCCTTCTTTCTTACAACTCTCTCCACTTTATCCAATTCTTTTCTTCCTTCCCTTGTTAAGAAAAGGTCCTATTAAGGATAAGGAGTCTTTTTTAGGGCAAGGGTTTGGGAAGAAACATAAGGAAGATATGGAGAAAAGAAAGTAAGGAAAGGAAAGGCTAGGTGATAGGAAGTAAGGCTAAGAGAAGGTTCTGCCCAAATTAAATTCTTGCAATAAGAATTTAATTCAAGAAATCAATTTGAGAAGGTGTTAAAGGCTTGATCAAGTCCTCATATGGATCGATGTTGGAGGGTGAACATGTGGGCACCTGGTGGAATCTCTATCGAAATTCAAACTCAAATCAAGGTTTACCAATTTCGATATGTTCCTATTGTTGGAAAATATGTCCCAAAGCTAATTATCAGCCTATTAACAGTTGAGCTATATTATAATTATAATTAATTTATTAATAAATAAAATATATTTTTGATATTTTTTCATCATAATGTTTTCATCTTCTAACGAACTCCATGGTTATGACAAAGTTCCTAGGACTATTTAGATTCAACAAAGAGAGAATTTATCGATTAATCCTTAAAACTATTCAAAATCAAATGATAGGCTGTTAATAAGGATGACAGTGTCTATCGAGCATAGGTCGCTGTGTGCCATATAGGTTGGTTGTTCTCTTAATCAAGGAGTATGGAGGCACTGGTATGGCATACAGGTGAGATGTAAGGATACATCATCATTGAACATGATTAGCTTCAGAGCATTCTATTGTCGAGAATGTCTTTGATAGGATATAGGTATAAGTATTTCTTAGACCTAAGATCAGCTCAGTGGCTTGCAAACAATCCACTATCCTTTGGTACCAGACTAATTAAATTTTTAATTCAGTAACAAAAGACTTCTAGGCATAGTCAAGTCCTTGCAAAGTTAGTATGTGATCAAGATGGGATTGACCACTCCAAGAGTTGGAGAAGAATGTATCACTGTATTTTAATATAGCAAAATCTTGGCTAGGATAATCCATAAGATGGATTTAATATTTTGAAATTCAACATAAACAGACTAATCATGGTTGACAATTAAACTCTAAGGTTTTCTATGAGCATTTTGGTCAAGAAAATGAATTATATGGAAACTATATGCACATGGATTCTAAGGATGTTGTTCTACACATTCGACATATCCGACCATAGGATACCATTGCTAGATGGTCACTTTGATTGGTATAAAATTTTATTCCTATGCTACCAACTTAAGTTCAGACCTATGAGGTCACATATATTAGAGTTCATGATCTGATCGGATGGTTGATCAATGATTAAGAATCGTTCTAGGGTTAAATGATCAATATGATTAAAGTTTAACCTAGTGCAAGTATTGTAGGAGGATCGATTACCAATTAGATTGCAAATTAACTTAATTTGATTAAGCTAGAGGGTTGAGATTAAGTTTAATTAAATATGATTTAATTAAATTTAGTTTGGGCTTTATTGGATCAAGTTTAATTGGTTTATTGGATAAGCCAAATGCAAGAAAGAACTAGTCCTAGTTCAACTAGAACTTGGGTCAACATAATTTTTTAATTTGATTAATAAATTAAATTAAAATTAAATATAATTTAATTTAATTTAATTTAATTTTTAATTAGATTAGAACCTAATTTAATTAGGTTGATTTGCTTCTGGTTTAATTTAGTTTGAGAAATCATATGGACCAATTCAAATGAGGAGTCCTAGTGTGACTAGGAACTTCTATCTTTGCGCCACCAATATCCCATGCACCCCATGTCCCTCTCTCTAACTATTTTGGTGTGAATTCCCTTTCTCCCTAAAGTTCATGCATGCCCAAGCTCTCTCTCTCTTTCCTACATGGTGTTTTGTTATGGGCCAGGATATTTAAGGTAGTTAGTTTCCAAGTTTCCTATTCTATTGGACAGAATTTTAGGAAACTTGGACTCTTCCCTATTGCCACCCCCCACCCTAATTTTCCTCTGAATTTCCATAGCAAAAAGAGGACTTTTGTGTGCCTCTCTCTGGTGGTCCACAACAAAAGAAAAGAAGGGGGCCCCCAAGTGTTGGGCATCCCAACAAGTTATTGGAAAATATGTCCCAAAGCCAATCATCAGCTTGTTGACGGTTGAGCTACATTATATCTATAATTGATTCATTAATAAATAAAATATATTTTTAATATTTTTCATCATAAAGTATTCATCTTCTAATGAAATCTATTATTGTGATAAAGTTCTTAGGACTATTTAGCTTCGATAAAGAGAGAATTTATCGATTAGTCCTTAAATTTGTTTATGACCAAATGATAGACTATTAATTAGGATGATAGCATCTATCGAGCATAGGTCACTATATGCCATATAGGTTGGTTGTCCTCATAATTAAGGAGTGTGGAGATACTAGTATGGCATATAGGTGAGATGTATGGATACATCATCTTTGAACATGACCAACTCCAGAGCATTCTCGATAGAATGTCTCTGATGGGATATAGGTATAAGTATCCCTTAGACCTAAGATCACCTCAGTGACTTGCAAGCAACTCACTGTGCTTTTGTACTGGAATAACTAAATTTTTAATTTAGTAATGAAAGACTTCTGGGCATAGTCAAGTACTTGCAAATTTAGAGTATGATCAAGATGGGATTGACCACTCCAAGAGTTGGAGAATAATGTATCACTATATTTCAATATAGCAAAATCTTGGCTAGGATAATCCATCAGATGGATTCAATTCAATTCTTCTGCCTTTAGCCCATGCTACATAGCCCATCTCCCTCCTTCTCCATGCCACCCTTTGGCCCTCTCTCTCCTTCCATGCCCAAGGGACTTTGGGCATGAAGAAGGTGCGATCCAAGCAGGTGAAAGGCGCTAGGAAAGAAAGAAGATAGCACTGCTGCAAGAGACAACGACTGTTCTTCAAAAGCTATTTTGAAGACCTTCAAGATTAGATCTAGATCTAATTTTTGGAGGATTGATTGAAAAGGAAAAAATCTTTAGATCCTGCCCAAGTGGATACCGATAGAGGCCAAGCACTTGTATAGCTGCATCCAGAATCTCAAGCAAACATCGAGATCATCACAGAGTAATATGATTATCCAAAATAAAGGTATAATCAAATTAGATTTAATTTTAATTTTAATTTTTATTATTAGATTAATTGAATTAGATTTGAAAAGTCTTAGATCTAATTAGGATCTTAGAGAAAATTTTTTTAAAATATTTCTTCTGATCCAATCAGATCTGAACGAATCTGACCCAGAATATAGGTTTTTTCTTCAAACGGTATCAGAGCCAGATTCCATAATTCATTAGATCTAATTTTAATTTCTTTTTAATATAATAATTAGATGATTTTAAATGTTACATTATATTTTATTAGATTTAAAATTAAAAAATTAAAAATTAAATAATCTAGACCTAAGATGTATGAAATGCATGACTAGACTAGGAATAGAATTGTTCTATGTGTAGTCTAGCATGATCATAATTTTAATTTAATTAATTATAATTTTTAGATTTATTTATTTATTATTTTTTGATATTATAAATATTATAATTAGATCTAAAAAATAAAAAATAAATTTATTTAATTTATTCATATGAGATATGATAGATGCATGTTTAGACTAGTTGTAGAATAGTTCTATAAAATTATCTAGAATAAATTTTAATTTGATATGATCAAATTTAAATCTTACTTTTTAGATATTTATGAGATAATTTAGATCTAAAAACATGCATGATATGATACATAAGATGTATGCAAAACATATTTTTAGTTAGATCAATTTTTATATATGCGATATATGATGTAGATCTAACTAGTTTTATAGATTTATCATGTTTCTAATTAAGACATTACCCTTGGCCGTCTGATCATAAGAATGAAGTAGGGTTTAAAGGCCATCTCCTTCCATTCGATGGGGTGTTCTTATGGTATGTTGGGATGCTGCGTGTTCGTCCTTATTCAGAAATCAAAAACTTATTTTCCGTAAAATTCTAGATTCTGAAATCCTATGATTTTATATACATATTTTATTTATGAACCCTAAACTTAATTAAGAATTAAGTTTATAAAATATATTAGGTCTAAAATTAAGAATTTTTAGATCTAAGACATATTCATAAAATTGGATTCGGGCTTGGGTAGCTCAATTAGGTCTAGCGATTGATCAAACTGAATCAAGAGTTGGTAAGATGGGATCAAGAGTTCTTAAATTGACCAGCCTAATAGGATTAAGTCTGGGTCAATATTAAGTCACATGAGTGATCGATTAAGTTAAGACCTAATTAGGCTTAGTGGTTAGAGTCTAGATGAAGAGAAAATTTAGATTTTTCAGATCAGGTTCGTTCAGATCTGATTGGATCAAGAGAGATATTTCAAAAAATTTTCTTTTGAATCCATATCAGATCTGAGATATTTCAAATATAATTTTATAAATCTAATAAAATAAAATAAAAAATTTAAATTTGATTTAATTTATACCTTTTGTTGGGTAATCAGATTACCTTATAATGATCCTATTGATTGCCTGAGATTCTGGATCTAGCCATGCAAGTGCCTGGCCTCTACCGATATCCACTCGAGCTGGATCTAGAGATTTTCTCCTTCTTTATCATCTCTTCAAATACTAGATCTAGATCTAATCTAGAGGATCTTCAAAACTCCTTCTGAAGATCTGAAATCGTCTCTTGCAGCAGTGCTGCCTTCTTCCTTTCTCATCACCTTTCTCTTGTCTGGATCGCACCAAATTAGAGCCCAAACCTCCTTGGGCATGAAGAGGAGAGAGAGAACTAGAAGATGGCATGGAGGAGGGAGAGGGGCAGCCTTGTGGCATGGCCTATTGGTTGATTCTCTTATGAAAGCTAGGCACAGATAGGGTTTATATAGACCCTGCTGCACCATACAGTGCCACATCATCCCAGCCAATCATGTCGCTTCATGCAATTAGATCTAAATCTGATTGGTAGGATGATATAACCTGATCCAATCAGATAAGAGCTCCCTCAAATCATCCTTAGGTGTCACCAAGATTAGTCAAAGCAGAGTCCCTTGGTGCCTCCTAAGTTGATTCCAAGAAGCAACCTAGAGTCCCATCTGTATGGGACTCCAAGAATCCCCATCATTGGGCGCATGCCTCCCTAGAAATACACCCCCTTCTTTTAATTTTCTAGCAAGAGGACAAGCCCCTATCTACTCTCCTATGGGTGCATGACACATGGGCAAATGTCTAACTGTCAAAGGTCAACGTTTGACCAAAGTCAAAAGACAAGAATTGGCAGATGATGGAAAATGATAGGTATTGTCTCTAATTTATCTCATAAATTAAGATAATCCTTTTCTAACCTAAACAAGCTTCAGTCAGACAAAGTAAAGGTACCTGAGTGAGCATAAAAATATTTGGCTCAGTCGAGACAACTTTTAATGATAGTAGAAGGAGAACATTAGGCTCAATCGTATGCTAGCACGATTTTCTTGAACCTAATTGAATCTAATTCAAATCAATTGAACTGAGTTAGTCCAATTGATGATATCTAGATCCTAACCCTTGTTTGTGTGATCCAGTTAGGTTCAGTTGTGTATGATAATAGGATATGTCATGATCTCTGTCATCAACATCATCGAATACCTTCTGATGGATCAAAACTCTTCTAATTCAGACAACTAGATTGATCGATCATCTAAATCATTCTAATTGCTCCCAAAATCCATCAGTGACACCTAGTAGTATATGGTGGCAATCCATCAAAATTGAAAATAAACCTTTCGATGTAGCTACTCATGTGATTAAGTTCTTCAATCTTAAGCTCCGATCAGATTAGGGTTAAGGTGAACTCGTTAAATCCTAATTTTTGTCATATGATTTAATTATTTGATTCATGTTCGATGCAAAAACCTTAATAGAAACTCTTTCTATTATTTCACTCTGCCATGGCCATGGGCTTATGGACTTGATTCTCATGATCATCATAGGGCTGCTTCTCATCTACCGAGATAGATAGATTCTCTCTTGGTACAATCCAATTCCTACAATGAACATGCTATAGCCAACATACACCTCAGGATTTCGAATGGCTAGGAGATCAAGTCATGGTGTAGTCAAACTATAACACCCTCAAGGTAAACTACCGATGCACCTCAGATCAAAGAACCATACACTCCACTACAGCTTCGAGTCAGTCATCGATGAGAAGGTAGACTTCCTTATGACTACTCGAGGTGGTCACGCTCAGTGCCCTCATTCTCTAACGAGTATCTATACTCTCGCTCGGTGTCTCTACACCATAGACTCAAGACTCATCTACTACAAAGAAGCGATTGTACACTAATCTTCCAGATCAATCACCATCCTCATGATGATCCTACGGTTCGGAAGCATTTTATGAGTTAATAAATAAAAATTCATGTCTTAAATTTTCAACTCTTGAAAATATGAATTATCATTACCATTAACTCAAGGAATGTATCACAGACACTAAATACACTTATGTGATAAAAAATAACTCATTTTATTATTTATAGTCAAAATTATAATTTTGCTCCTAGAAGTGTATTACAAGTTTCAGCCAATTCTGGCTTCTAGGGCACACATATCTAACACTGGATTGTAGGCTAATCTGATTGGTTCTGGCTCAATAATTTAGTGTCTAAGGTAAGTTTGGCAGATACGATTGACTGGTTTTTAATTGGGAGCTACTCGACTCGAATGCATTCTTGTCAAGTTAATGGCATATCCCTTCCACCGGTCTCACTTACCTGGCCATATTTATTGGCCCATTCCTGATCTAAGGTGGCTAATAATTTGAGCTAACCCATGCCACTAGGTTAATCATAATGGTTATGGCTATGGCAAGTCAAGTTTAAAGAGATCTAAATCAAATCTTCCTAAGAAAAGATTAAGTCTATGATCTTCCACAATTATAGATGTGCGGGTCCCTTTTGGGGTTGATTGTTCTCGGTTAGTCATAGTGGTTCAATTGCACCGAGAAGATGCAACCATGTCTATTAGGCATTGGATGCCATGGGTTGGAGGATGGATTGGGCTCAATATTTCGAATATGGTGAGAGACCCAATTAGGAATTCAATATGTGCAAATGGTGGGTTTGACTTGACTAAGAAGTGGATCAATATTCTGGGCATGGTGAGATTCATGAATTAGAGACCAAGCTTGGGTGCACCATGATTAGAGAATTATTGGACAAGAGTTGTTCACTCATTGGATAATCCATCATCAATAACTGTTAGGTGAGGTGATGAGTCAGTTGGTGGGACAGCACCTCCCACTAGAAATCTGTAATCATGAAGATTTTTGCATTTCTATAGAGGAAGTGTAGAGATTAGAGAAAATAGTGGAAGCTAATTTATTTAAAAATCAAACTTCTAAATAAATTGATCAACTCTTAATTACAAAATCTAACTAAAAACTTTGACTCTCTATAGAAAAAAAAATATCTGCGTCCAACCCACTAGCCCATATCCTAGACACCCATAGACTGACCGAACTCAATTACAAGGATTAGCTCTAAAACTTCAAAATTATTTTAGATTTGAGAAGTTGACTCATGTATTGAACCAAGATCCTCCCATCTTACCAGCTCGTCCGTCCACTAAATAGAGAGCATCTCTTGATAAATGGATGGATGAAGATAATAAGGTCAGATACTATATGTTGGGCTCGATGTTTGATGAACTTCAGTGCCAACATGAAGATATCAAGACTGTCCACCAAATATTGGTTCACTTGTAAGAGTTGTTTGGTGAACAGAGTCGCACAGCCAAATATCATGTCACTAAATGATTATTTAAGGCTAAAATGCATGATAGACAGTCAGTCCAAGATCATTATCTGATGATGATCAAGGACTTGGAAGAGCTTGAAAAGCTCAGAGTGAAGTTAGACCAGGATCTGCAGAATGATATAATTCTACAATCCTTGACTGATGTGTATGGATAATTTATCATGAACTACCATATGCATAAACTTCAGAATACTCTAGCTGAGCTTATGAATATGCTGGTTACTGCTGAGCTTTCTACGAAAGATTCTAAAGGCTCAGTACTTGCTATGGAATGAACTTCTTTCAAGAGAAAGTCTTTTGGAAAGGAGAAAAAATTTATAAAAAGACAGAAGGTGGAAGGTGGAAAGAAAAGGAAGGCAGAGCTAAAGAAGAAGGCCACTGATAAAGAAAAGTATTTCCATTGTAATACTGATGGCCACTGAAAGTGAAACTACCCTACGTACCTGGCCACCCTAAAAAATAAGAAGAAGATAGGTCCTTCTGGATGTATGCTCATTATTGAATCTAACCTTAAGGTTTCTTCTACATCCAGACGGATGCTTAACTCTATTTTTAGTGCTCATTTGTGTACTTTCATATAGGATCTTGAGGATAGCAGGAGGCTGAAAGATGGTGAGATGATCCTATGCAT